>QNGE01003826.1:37520-66130 GCA_008508345.1 Paragonimus westermani | reverse complement strand
CTTCCCGTCCCCTTCTTTTTCCTTCTCTCTTTCTATATAGGGTTTGCTGTTTCTTCATGGTTGTGTGGCAGTTAAGCATTAGTGTTAACCACTGATGTATTGCTGTCTATGATGATGATGATGATGAATCTACCAACTTGACTGTGGACGTAGTGCTGAGGCTATAAGTATTCCAGTCTAACCGGTAGCAGCGGTCGCAAGGTTATCCGAAATGTACAGTCATTATCGATTGAACAGAGCGGGTGCTGTCAGTTCCCCATATTGACTGACATTCCAGATTCCAAACTCCGTAATGAAGCAGATGTCGACACTTCATCACCATCATCCTTTTCAGTTATGAGTCGTACCTGTGGATACGACTCGGGCCGTTTTTGTCCCGACAATGGTCTTAGAAGTTGTAGAGTAAGATGTATAAACGTATAACAAAAAATAAAATAGAGAAACAAAAACAATTGAGTTTTACGAAACAGAAGAGTCAACAAGTTAGCATACTCAGGCTCGACAGTGACTGTGATACAGTACCACGTCAGAGTATCTCCAACTAGCGGTGTGGATGGCCATGGATATGCCAGCTAGGTAGACGTTACCTACCCAAGTTACTCAGCGGAATGGTCTAGGCCTTGAAGGCTCACGACAACGTCATCACCTGGCTGTCTTTTGGTTTCTTCTAACTACAATCAAGGAACGATGCCGTAGACGCGCTGTCGGCATATGCAGTACGTGACTTAAACAGTGAAAACTGCATTTTCACAGTATCGATTATCAGTCGCGAACTTTCAAAATTCCCAAATGAGCATCAACAGACTGTTGCGTTGCTCACACGGTTATCAAGTTGGATACTGGCTAACTGGCGGAGACAACCGTAATCGAATATTGAAAACCCCAACGTACGTTCTTCACGTATGGGACAGGTCTCCGAACCACAGAGCAAACTGAGTGCACACACGTATTGTAAGCCCTGCGTTTAATAGACAAATAGACGTCTTCGCAATGCCATAGGTGACGGAGGTTGACGAACACACTACCCGCTTTCGTCGTCCTCATGACTCCCTCGTCAGCAATAAGATGGGCTAACGAGACGACATTGCCCAGTGAGGTAAGGCGACCGTCAGTCTTCAACGGCCTGCCAGCAATAACAAAAATAGAGCTAGTGCCAGCCCAACCTTGTAACAACACTCCACACTTTGAAACTGCATAATGCATAGCATACAGACCAGCCAGGTCAATTAACGGACTCAACATGGTCTGCATATCCTCTGCAGAACTAAGTAAAGTAATATCGTCTACATACGGAACATCAGTACGCTTGCTACTTGTCGAAAGCCCCACTATAAGATCTTCGGAATCTCCGAGAGTCTTTCGAGTACATCGTCCATGACGCAGTTTTACGGGGAGTCAGAGACCGGACAACTCAGTCAAACGCCACTTAACGTAGAAAGTGTTCGAGACAGCTGTCCATAAATGCACACTCTGCGCTCAGAGAGGGCATGCAACGACTACAACAAATCAGCATACTATTGGGAATCCTCTATAGTGAAGAAACCCCCAGAGAGCCTGTCGGGTAACTGTTACGATCATATTTAGGTCTAAGAATATTACCACCGCTGTTTGAGAGAAGGAGTGCCGATGCTCTAGTGTCTGTGGCACAATAAAAATATCATCCGTATGACCGACCAGGCTGAAAACCTGTCCTCTAATTTGCTTGTTTCAGAAGCCGCCAAAGTACAAGACACGTGAGTACCTTGGGTGCAACATGGGAAAGCTTAACACCTTTGTAGTCGTCACTCAGTGCCCTGACATCCTTTTGAGATGGGAATGATTGTTGATAAGCATCAGTCATGAGGCATCTCTTCAGTTTCCAAGAAGGTCCAAACCTAGGGCTTCATTAGTTTCCGGTATTTTAAGTTTCAAAACCACTTCGGGTTCCAACTAACCATACGAGTTCCACTATCCACAGCTGAATGGACTGGCCTAAGCCAGTTGAACTGTACCTCAAAGTGCTCAGCCCAACAATCAGGTCACCATGTCAAATTGCAAGTACGTGAGCCATCGTCTTCACGCATTATACCACTAACAATTGCAGAGGGTCAGTACAACTGTAAAACTGGAAATACAGTGCCAGGATATTTCCAGATAAGAATGATTCCCCACCTATTTGACTCACTGAAGGGGATAAACATAAAAGTCCTTACACAGACTTTGTGAGTTTGTGTTTCAGTTCATAATTCTTGTCGTATTCGGAATCAGAGTGGACCAGTCAAAGTTTGTTCACGCTTTCTGTTATATATCACCATAAATCCACTTCCGTCGTATCTGCGATGCTCCTTTGAGAGATTAACACAGCAGACAACATTCCTGTCCAGTGCTCGTTTGGGTCATCCTACTGCTGAGACACGGGTAGTTTAACTGTCGGTGCTGTCTGACAAGCGTTTCATGTGCCCCCATCGGTCACTTGTAAACCGATTATCTCGTGTGTATGAGCAGATGACCTCCGAGTATACGACAAAAATGAGGTGAGCACGGACAATGACATGACCGGAATCAAAGTAGCCACTTCAAAGTGATTGACAACATTTAACGGAGTGACGCTACAGATGGCTGACGGCGATACAATTTATGTGCGGCCATGGTTGAGTTGTGCAGGATGGTCTTCACGACGCATTGCTGTCGGTTGTACCGAAATGCGCAGCACAATAGGGAGTCCGTGAAATGTGCATAACCGTAACAGGTAGTCGCCACTGCCAGTGCATCACGCACAGACATCGAACACACCATCCAGCTGCTTTCACCTTAGCGTAAGACGGCCGAAATGTGCGTTTATGTAAGTAGCAAGCGTAATGATAGCTGTGTGGTTACTTTGTCTCAGAAGATCAAAGAGGGCACCGTAGAAAGCGTCCTAGACAGTATCCAACTACTGTATTTTGGAGCATATGTGTACATGGCGAACGAACACAGTCTTTCTAGTCTGCGTCGACCGACTTTGACTGAATTTTTAAATCTGACAGCACATAAACGACCATTCACTGGGATCCAGTTGAATAGACTGGGCTCTGAATGCGAGATCAAGGGCAGGAAAATTGCCCCAAGCGATAAGCGCATAGAATTTTCAGGTGCCATACAACCGGGAATATGCAGGCAAAACGACATTGAGGATTTGAATACTAAAAGAGTTGTTGAGAAGTGGCAACCATTTTCTGTGTGATTAGCTGCATAACTGAAGCGGCACTTAGTTCATATCAGACCTCCAATGGCAGAGAGACGAAAGTACGCATTCAGAAATGACAAACGGAGAAGTACCGCTGCAGCCGAGATCCCTAGCGAAGCCACACGACCGATCGTCACTGCAGTAGATACCACTGCATAAAAATAGTACCTTCGTTGGTATACGTACGTTTGCTAAGTTGGCGGCGAGCATACCTACTCGCATACACGGATATGTACACACGGAACTATAGGAATGCGAATATATATATATATATAAGCTCAGCTGACGGCTCGGCACTAAGTTGGGAACGTACAGTTACCTCGCCTATAATGGGCACGATGAAAGACTTTGTTCACGGTAGGTCATTTGCTGTCAAGATAAATCAACACTTATAAGGCTGGATGCTTGCCTCATGTGGCGTACCACAACGACCAGTGCTCCTGCCCTTGTTCTGTTATTCTCATCAACGACTTACAGGGTCAGCTAGTCACCTGCTCTCGTCTTCGCTGATGACACGAAGGTACGGAGGGCTATCTCATCAAACGAGGACGATGAGATAGTGCGAGAGGATTTGAAGACGCTGTCCAGGTGGAAAGTTCAATTAAATGTATCCAAACCCATAGAAATGCTCTATGCATGTGGGAGATGTCACGGACGTCAGGACATATCGGCAGACACTTGTTAACACAGTGTGGCAGTGAAGGATAACTCACGATGTTTGTGTCTGACTTCCTCAAGACGCAAGTTCACACGACGCGAACCCTCGTCGAAGGTGAAACAGCTGTTGAATTTACCAGTCAATCCTTCGCGAAGGTGTTCAGGGAACCGTTCGTTTAATTTTGTTCCCGTATTTCCGCCCGGGACCCGAAAACGGTTGCGTGGTAGTGTTTCTTTGCGTATGAGGCGAGGTATTCCACGTTGAAAGAGTACAACAATCAGCCACGCGTATGACTGATGAAATGAGCCTTTCCTATGACAAGCGGCTAAGTCATCTGTACATGTATCCCGAGTTACCGGCGACTCCAAGATGATATTATTGCCGTGCGCCAAATTTTGAGTGGCGACAAAGAGAGGGAGATCACAGCAGCAAAGGTCATCTTCCTACAATTCTCAAGTAGAGATCAGCATGTTTTCGATCTGAACATCGTCTGCCTCGATCAGCCGTCAAAAGCCGCAGGTGGTGTTGGCATCCAATTGTGCAGTCCTAATTCACATGGTTCACAATGGAGTGTGTTCAGCGTTTAATGTACTTGCTCGGAAACCACGGGACGGTCATAAATGGATTACTGTTTCATTCCTGACCACTTCTGCAACGACCTATGAGGTCCCCTAACAACACCAAATGTAGCAAGTTTATCTAAAAAAGTACTTCAAGGTCTCAAAAAAATGAATCACAAAATTAAACCCTGTCCAAATATAACGGAATGTAGCACGTAGATTATGTCACTTAGGGGAATTATCAGCTTGTTATACACGAGTTCCAGACAGGAAGCCCAAGGCACCCGAATCCAGTCAGTTCGACGTGTTCGGTGTCAGTTGGACTTCTGTGTAGTTGAAAAGCAATAGTTGATAACAGGGTGTAGCACCGCTCTTAAAAATTACAGTAAATACCGAGAACAGAGTAAGATTGCTAGTCTATTTTAAGTAAATGCGAACCTAGTATTGCTTCAAAACAATCTATGGAAGTGCAGCTAACGACTTCAGAAGGAAGGTTGCTCCAGTGGTTAATAACATTCTGGAAAAAAGAACTGCTGCTTGAGGAAGATCCGGAGGCAGGGCTGGCAAACGTTCCCGGTACGCCCCCGTCGGTCATTATCATTTGCTACGAACTTAATCGTGCAGATAACTCGAAATTTAATTTGAATTTCCTCGTTGTCATTGTCTACCTATATTTTCGCTCTGCTTGGTTTCCTGTGCACCATATATCGCATAATGTTACCGCTATTCGTTATCGAACAACACAATAAACTATTGCCTGCATTTTACCACGTCCGTATTCCGTATCATTGGCACTCTGAACACCAACATGGTTATCGTTGCCTGTTTCTGATTAAAGGTTTAAGTTATGATGTCGGCTGATTATTATGAATTAATCGTAACGTTATAGTATCTATATTTCTTTTACGATTAAACTCACCAGATTCAACCATGCTGAGGACCGCAGATCGCTAGCCTGTGCTCGTTTTTGGTGCCAAATGACGGTCCAAAACGTCATGCAGTGCATGAGTTGTCTGTTGAAAGCTACGCAGAGCACATGTGTGCGTGACCGAAACACTAATGGCTGAGAATGCGCCCACACAAGATGTCCCAAGAGCCACTGTAGGACCCATATGGCTGCAAATTCTACACAAATGTCCTCTCTGGGAAAGGTCATGGGGAATACTTAGCATGCACTCTCCGACATGAGAACACAATTGGCTGTCTTCAACGAATGCTTAGCTCTCGACATTTCCGCACTTGCCGCGGCAAAGGCGGTGGTGCTCTCTACGGCCCGAATAGTGAAGGTTGCTGTCAACCTTAAGGACCAAGCTATCTGCCAGAGAAGGTGTGTTACGAAGCAAGTTCCTTTCCAGGTGACCAGACCAGGTCGGTTTTAAATGTGCCCTACCATCCAGACCTTACCAATTTGGTTACCGCTCCAAGACCCCAAAAAGGTCGCTTGGTCTTCTCTTCACGTTACCCGTCAACCTAAGCACTGGGGTAAAGTTTGACGAAATTCACACTTTGAAATCCGTGTCCGCCAACGTAATAGGCGTCCCACGCGACCGCTCCCTACAAGGAGAGAGGTGGCGTCAAGTCACCAGAGCCAGGACACACACCGAGGCTGACGCTAAGCTTCAGATGAAACCAAAGGTCACAGTCCCCCTACTTTCTCTTACTTCCTCCACATCTCCGGCAGAATGCACGAACCGCGGAGTCCCTCCTGGGCGATCATCCGCGAAACCTCTGGGTTCGAGCACAAGTGATCCAAGCAATGGCATCAACCCTCTGTCAGCATTCAAGCCTACAACTCCCACAGCTCTTATTACAACGGCTACAAAATATTTCCCCCCTAAGGCTTATAATCGGAACGGTTTGCTAGCTGTCCCATCCGCTTCTCAAGAACTGCTCACCTAGTCGGCTCCTTCAACATGTTTCCCGGGTGGATTTGAGTTTTGTCCGATTAAAATCTACCCCACGTAACAACCCATGCAAATTTTTCAGCGTGTCCCCCGACTGAACTCAGGTTTTATCTGGTTAAAACATGTCCTCGCACAAAACTCACGCAAATTTTCGGAATCACAAAACAGCTAATCACTTTCGCGAAGTTCTAAGGCAGGATGTGGGAAGAACGGCGTCAATCGTGGCACAGCAGAAACAGGCTACGCACCCCGCAGGAATGCTCTCACACATAAGCCGTCATGAAACGCCTGCTGTATCCCAAGAGAAATATCACAGCAACCGGGCAATAAAGGGCGATCACAGCGAGTATGTTACCTGCGTCTCCTCCTTCAGTTAATGCCTTCCTTTCCCAAGCTCTACCTTGTGCCCTTCCGTCTCTTCTTTCATTCAATCAAACGAGGAATCTGCTTCTAGTCGTACGTATACAAACTGTCTGAACCAATCCAACCAGCTCCCTGTTATAACATTTTGTGTTATTTGTTTCATCCTTAAGTTGGTAATCCATTTACGTTTTCCGTTTCAGCTTTCACACGCCAATTGTTAGACGAATAAAGCCTATCATACGGGCCCCCTGCTCTTCTATTTCTGACTCAAGATTGATCGTTTGTGCCGTCGAATCTGATTATTCATTACAATTTATTCGTCTAACAATTACGTGATGGAACGGATCCTACGCAGTGAGAAGTTTGACGTCGACCCCAACGCAGTTAACGCTTCTAAAGAATGGAATCACTGGTTCTGTACGTTCACTAATTTCTTGTCGTCTATTGACAGTTTTCATCCTAACAAATTGACTACGTTGATCAATTACATCTCGTCCTCGGTCTATGAGTATATCTCCGAACGCGATAGTTATGATGATGCGGTCTCCATAATACTGGACCTATATGTGAAACCCAAGAATGAAGTATTCGCTCGACATCTGTTAGCAACCTGTAGACAAGAAGGTGGACAGACGCTGGACCAATTTGCGCAAAGATTGAGGTCACTTGCGAAAGACTGTAACTTTAAAGCCACTACAGCCGAGTAGAATCGAAACGATGAAATCCGAGACGCTTTCATAATTGGTATGCGGTCTAGCCAGATTCGAAAAGGACTGTTGGAACAAAGATTGTTGAACTTTCAGGCTGCTTTCGATCAGGCCAGATCGCTTGAATCGGCGGGAAAACAGTCTCAATTATACCAGTCCACTCCAACTAACACTTACGCGGCTGCAACCGAGGTCTCAGAGAACTCGCCCAACCCTACCAGAATGCCTGATGTGGCAGCCTCCAGCTCATCGACTGGCAAATGTTTCTTCTGTGGATATGAAGAACACCCCCGTTCGATGTGCCCTGCTAGAGATGCGTTATGTAAAGGGTGTGGGCAAAA
This sequence comes from Paragonimus westermani, assembly GCA_008508345.1. Classification (NCBI taxonomy): domain Eukaryota; kingdom Metazoa; phylum Platyhelminthes; class Trematoda; order Plagiorchiida; family Troglotrematidae; genus Paragonimus; species Paragonimus westermani. The sequence continues at coordinate 58,392 of QNGE01003826.1, read as the reverse complement.
GGCGGAACCGACAGCCCTGCTCTTCTATCACTCGACCGTCCATTTCGACTTCCACATCGGCGGCGGCTCCGAAGTGTCTTTTGAATGCTGTAGTTGATCTCGATGTTAACGGAACTCGTTTACAAGCTTTGATAGATACTGGCAAGTCTGAGAGCTATGTAGCGTCTAGCGTAGTGTTGCGGAATGATTGGAAGGTTCACAAATCTCGTAGCAAGATAACAATGGCCTTTACCACTCTGTCGAGTGACACGCGAGGTCACGTCCTGACGTCGATCAGATACAAAGATGCTGTGTATGAGGGAGTGAAGCTTAGTTCTACCGCCTTTATGTGCAGACGTTCTTCTTGGTCACGACTTTCTTAAACTTCATAAAAGTGTTGAAATCCCATTCAGTGGGCCAAAACCACCATTTTCACTCTGTTCATTGACCCCAGCTCACATCGAACCTCCTCGTCTTTTCCAAAACCTGATGCGAACCTTCAAACCCATTGCAACAAAATCCAGAAGGCACAGTCCAGCTGACGAAAAGTTTATACGCGATGAAACTCTCCGTTTGTTTGCTAAAGGAGTTACCCAGCTTTCCTCCTCCTCCTCCTCTTGGAGAGCTCAAGTCTTGGTAGTCGTTAACGACGGGCGCAAGAGGAAAATGGTAGTTGACTACAGCCAAACAATTAACAAATATACCCTCTTGGGTGCTTATCCTCTCCCAAAAATTGGCGAAATGATTGAACGCATCGCCATGTACGACACCTATAGCACTCTGGATCTAAAGAGTGCTTATCATCAGATCCCTATTCGAAAAGAAGAAAAGCCCTTTACGGCTTTTGAGGCATGCGGACGCTTATATCAGTTTTGTCGGATTCCGTTTGGCGTGACGAATGGCGTCGCTTGCTTTCAACGGACTATTGACAATATAATAGCACGCGAACGATTGAAAGACATCTTTGTTTACGTTGACAATATTACTATATGTGGAACCAACTCCGTTGAACATGACCTCAATCTTCGAAAGTTCGTAGACGTGGCCAGAAAATATGGATTGTCTTTCAATGAGTCGAAGAGCATCATCGCCGCCAAACAATTCAAACTTCTAGGTTATGAGGTATCCAAGAACAGTATTAAACCGGATCCTGATCGCCTGAAACCCCTGCGAGAACTAGCCCCTCCCCTTAACTTGAAATCCCAGCAACGAATAGTGGGAGTATTCGCTTAATACTCTGATAAAATTCACAAGGTTGTGCACAATACCACCTTCCCCCTACCTACTGAAGTTAGAGAAGCCTTCGAGGCTCCGAAAGACGAGTTATGCAAAGCTGAATTTCTACTATTCAGTACGATACCCCTTTGATTGTCAAGACAGACGCCTCTGATGTGGCGATCGCTGTCAATCTGAATCAAAATGGTCGACCTGTAACCTTCTTCTCGCGTAGTCTGTCGTCCAGTGAGCGGCACCATTCCGCCGTAGAAAAGGAAGCGTATGCTGTCGTAGAATCCACACGTAAATGGAAGCATTCTACTTCGCAACCATTTTTAAACTTGTTACTGACCAACGTTCCGTCGCCTTCATCTACGGCAATCAGCACAGAGGGAAGGTTAAGAACGATGAAATTGAACGTTGGAAACTGGAACTGTCGCCATTCAAGTTCGATATTGTCTATCGACCTGGTAAATATAACCGAGCGGCAGATGCACTCTCGCGAAATCGTTGCGGGGCTCTAATGACAAATATCGACTTGAAAGAACTACATGAATCGCTTTGTCATCCCGGCGTTTCTCGTTTGATGCACTTCGTCTGCGCCAGAAACCTCCACTTTTCTGGGGAAGAAGTTCGAACCGTTGTTGCCAAATGTTCAATATGCTGTGAAATCAAACCTCGTTTTTTTCTCGAAAGCTCGAGGTGAGCTCATAAAAGCCACACAACCATTTGAAAGACTGTCGATTGATTTTAAAGGTCCCCTTTCATCAGTAACCCGCAATAGTTATCTATTAACAATTATTGATGAATATTCTCGATTTCCTTTTGCTTTTGCATGTCCTGATCAGACTAGTGAGACCGTTATTAAATGTTTTTGTCAGTTGTTCTCGTTGTTTGGTACAAGTAGACAAGTAGAACAACACCATACAACCCCCAGGGCAACGGGTAACTAGAGCGTTTGAATGAAACGCTTTGGAAAACTGTATTGCTCGCCCTGAAATCCCGTAACTTGGCCATCAATCAATGAGAATTTGTTTTTCTTGATGCTTTGCACTCCGTCAGATCCCTCTTGTGTACCGCAACTAATGCCACACCACAGGAACGATTATTCCTCTATAACCGAAGGTCGACCTCCGGAACAACCCTCCCGATGTGGCTCACTAAACCTGGGCCGGTGTTGTTTAAGAAGAATATAAGACAGTCTAATTATGACCCACTCGTCGAAGAACTTGAATTACTTCAGTGCAATCCACAGTACGCGTACGTTCGCTTTCCTAATGGCATGGAGGGAACAGTCTGTTCACCAACTGGCCCCCAAAGGAGGAGTCATGTCTGAGACCCCTTTGCAAGGATTGTCGACACCTTCGATCGAAGAGACCTCATCTGTACCCACTGATCGAGTCCCTATCACAGAGCAGCATAACAGCATTCCCTCAGCTGACATACACAACACTGAAGCATATGATTCCCCAAGAAAGATCACTCACGTAATCTTGAAACGCTAATCAATCAACAGCGTGTTTATCCATACTGTCTGAGAAACAGGGACGCATGAACCAATTACATATTGACACTCACTACCAAATATTGTTTCATCGATCAGTGTACGCATGTTCAATTATTCCCCCTGTAACCTACTATTTTTGTCTGCTCACATTTCTTGGTGGGAGAGAATGTTATATTTTGTGTTATTTGTTTCATCCTTGAGTTGGTAATCCATTTACGTTTTCCGTTTCAGCTGTCATACGCCAATTGTTAGACGAATAAAGCCTATCATATGGGCCCCTGCTCTTCTCTTTCTGACTCAAGATTGATCGTTTGTGCCGTCGAATCTGATTATTCGTAACACTCCCAGAAATCATACAGTTGGCTTATGATGCAGCTACTCACATATTTACTCTTGCGGGAACCTGGCTTCCAGCGGATATCAGTGACAGTGGACTGAGCGTCTACCGTGCCGACCCCCACCCCACCACTGGAGGACGAGTGGGAGCTCTGCGAATTTCCTTAACCAGAGTCTCCCAGCGCCAACAGTTATCAAGAATATTCAGTTCCCCTATAAATGTGATGCTCTGTGGCTACGGTTAGCATTGTGCGGCCAGGATACAGTCTTAGTGGGTGCTGCTCATCGTCCTTTGTCACGCAGCACTTCGGATGATGACGCTCCTCTTGGCAGCCTACATAACTTCTTAGGACTCCAGTGTTTTTCTCATTCACTTTCTATGAGTGAATTCAACGCAGCCAGGATGAACTGGTCATCCGGACTGTGAGAACAAATTCTCGGCGTCCTTGTCGATGCTGATAAGTCGAAGAGTGCGGAGACAACATGTTGACGCCCTGACGTGACATCACCTTGGTCAGATACTTCCTCTGCTTGACCTAATTATTACAAACGAGTCAACTAATGAACGGATTGATCATCAAGTCGCCACTTGGATACAGTGACTACTCCTCACTGACTTGTTACCGGTTACAACAGCCAGCAAGAAGGTCTACAGTTCGAAACTTCAGTCCAGCTGATTTTGAAGGCCTGAGGAGCCATCCTGGTTCAATCCTTCTCGACTTTTATTCCATAGATCTGACTTACGACACGTTTCAAAACGTAATTCGAGAAGCGGACAAGTTATACCGCGTAGACTGGACACTTTTTTTCCGGTTCACCTTTTCGTCCCTTTGACGACCGTTCTCGTTTATTTGCTAAGCATGAACTTACAGGCAGCTCAGAGGGCCTGAATCCTTTTTACGGTTCGAAACAGGTGTAAGAGAGAAGTCTGTAAACACACTAAGCTCGGCTATGCGTCTAATAGCCTGATCCAGGCGTTCTGTCAAGTCTGTTTCATCGGCTGCATTAACAAAGATGTCGTTGAGATACACCTGGAACACAGGTCAGCATCGTATAACACGATCTGCTGGAAGACGGTAGACGCAGCTTTTAGGAATAATGGAAGACGCCCGCACTGGAGTTGGCCACGATGTGTGCTGATGGTAAGCAGCTTCACAGAACATTCTGCAACTTCCACCTGCAGGTAGGCGTCCATTAGGTCCAGATTTGTGAAAAACTCGCCACCCTTCACTCTCACGAATAGATCATCGAGTAGAACAGGAGGCTATTGATACATATCCGGAGCAGCATTGAGGCCTGTAGAAAAGTCACCATAAATTCCCACTACTCCACTGTACTCCTTTACGACGACAATCGGTGCCGCCCAAGTGTTGACTAGTTTCAGGACACCAGCTCCCCGTAGACAATCGAATTCCCTAACCGACGATGGACAGAGCTGCGCATGCTACTAGACATTTCGGTCGAAAATCCGGCCTTGTGTTTGAAAGAAGATGCAAGACATTCATTTTGGTGCAGCACCCCAGCGGCTGATGGGCGTCTCCAACAGGTTCATCGCGTCAATCTGGTCAAGCCTCAAGTTCAGCTGCGGCTGACCTGTGAGGTAGCAACTGTTTTCAAAGTGGCCGAATGAGACCTCACAAGATGGTTCGCCGGATAACCTCAGGGTGCCACTTGAAACGTTGTGGGCATTATGGGTAGCTGGACAGACGGTAAGCCGACCCACCATGTTCCACGTCTTCCTTGAAACGATTGTGGTGTCGGAGACGATGTCCACCTGTAGCCATACAGCAGTAGCATTGAGTACCAACGTAATTATTCCCGCCTGGAAGAATAATCGACCAAGAATGTGGCGATGATGAAGTTCGATTGGAGGGTCGACTTCCGAAACCGTCAACCGCGCGATCTCGATATGGGCTGTGACATCAACTGTTTGCCTGGTCGGCAGTGGTCTCCCTTGTGAACTCGATGACTGCATTTCCCGCAGTTCTGCTTATGAAATGAACGAAAGCGCGCACAATGCCAATCTCCGCATTGCCAACAAGGTGTCGGAAGCATCGAAGATTACACCTGGCCGGTTGACCGCGATCCACCAGGGTGAGGATGGCCACGGCACACCGACTGAGTACTCAGAAACGTCGGAGTTCCTCACGACTGCCGGATCATCATGGCGTCATACTTGGGGTGAACAAACCTCTGGCATTTGGCGGTGATCTTCTGGAGCGTCATCTCAGGATCGTGCTCTATCTTGTTCAAGATGCGAGTACACATGTCAACATTTGCTGGGGCCTGGAGACCACGGAAGGTAATCAGGTATACGGAATATGAAGTAATAGGTAAGGAGTGCTAGACGCACAGGAAAAGAGCAGACAGCAATCCGAGAGTATCAGGCTTATGCTCGAAACCTCCTACTGATGGTGAAAGCAGTAAATTCTCTGGGAGAGTATCCCAGCAATCTATGATGCACCGAGATAGATGGGATTCGGCCAGTGTATGGTCAGACCGAAGTTTGACTTTAAAGGGTGTCCGCGGAGAGCCCGCAACCGTGCGAGCATAAATAGCCTAGAGAGATCACAACAAGGCTGCGGGTCAATATAGGGTAGTCGTCGATAAAACAGCGAATACATAACCAGTCTGTCAAGTTTATGTAAATATGATGAATTTTCCAAAACTTCCGCCAGGAAAGTACTCTTACGCATTACTCGAGTTTAGTGTAGGATGAGGTAGCACTGGAGAGATCTCTCCAGTGCTACCTCATCCTACACTAAGCATGGCGAGTTCGCCCGGACACGATATTCGAGGTGAAGTCTCGCAAACATAGTAAAAAGCATAGAGAACATATCCCCCGTCAGCACCCCGAAGGCTCGACGAACCATCCACAGCATACGGAAACCTTTGCTAGCAGCCTGGCTCCCCTCACTGTTGGTCTTGAACTCACCGAAGGTTCACCTGTTGACTCACATTGGGCAGCTCCATCCCTCCTAGTGTGTACGTGGGTGTAACACTGGCAGCAGAATCCACGCGCAACATTGCGCATTTTTAACGGTTTATTGGTAACAACCACTCTGTTGACCACATCCAATACCTGTTCTTCGCTCCCTGTAAGGCCTACGAACCTCCTGAAGTATCCACGGTCTGTCACACTTTGAGGCCATCCACAAACATCAGAGGGCGCTATTAGGAGACGCGGAAGTTCATTGGCACAAAACGAGAAGAGAATAGGCCAAACCAAGCCTTGTGACACCGTCTAAAAGTGGCTTATGTGGATCGTTCTGATCAGAAGGATCTACACTCTACTCCTTTGCCTCCAGCTGTTTGTCTCATCCGAATAAACCCATTTCACAACCTGCAGAATCAGTTTCGGAGTCCACTACACCACTATCTCCATCACAAATATATATATATATATATATATTACAATAAATATACACCTACTCATAATTACGTGGACTTCAGTCGATATAATCAGATACGCACATGTATGTGCATATAGATAAACGTATACAATTGTCAATACACGTTGTTTTTTTCGTATAAATCTGCACCTCAATATCGAAAAATTAACAATTATTTGCCATTTACATGCGCACAAACGCCGGTATTATTTAGTCTGCCGACGGACCTATCCAACAACCAATCAGAAAATTCGACTGTTCAAGTTATTTTTCCCCGGGTATGAAAGGAAACCTGCCCCACAGAATCACGCCCTGCTAAAAAAAACTCAGCCCTGCGCGTCTGCTAGCTTTTCAGCGATTTCAGAGATTTGTACACGGGTTCGAGGCTGGGGGCCCAATCTACCCGGATCCAGTCAGTTTGTTCGTTTCGATGTCCGGCGGTTTTCTGTTGACCTGAAAGGCAGTCATTGAAAACGGGGTGTAGCACCGCTTTTGGGGGTTACAGAAAGTACCAAGAACAGGGTAAAATAATAATCTAGCAAAACAGGATAAATTATTAATTTAACGGTTTATTAAGTAGGTGGGAATCCAATAACACTTTGAGACGGTCTTTAGAAGAGCAGCTAACAATCTCTAGTGGTAGGTCGTTCCAGTAGTTGATAACCCTATAAGAGAAGAACTGTTGTCTTAGGAAGGTCCGAGGTCGAAGCTTATAGAGCTTCTTGTCGTGGCCTCTTCGACTGTTATCACTTACTAGGGTAAAGAATTGTTGCACAAGTCCTGTGCTAAAGAGAAAATGTGTAAGAATTAAGTCGCCGCGGAGTCTACGAAACTCAAGTGGATAAAGATCGAGAATTTCAAGGCGAGACTCGTAGGATAGATGCCGCAAGCCAGTGACCATTTTGGTGGCCACTCGCTGGACACGTTCAATGGCGAGTATGTCCTTCTTCAAACCGGTGTAGACGACTTGATTGGCATACTCGAGCAATGGTCTTATGTAGACTCTGTAAAGCGTGTGAAAGGCGCGCTTGTCAATCCGGGGGAAGGTTCGTTTGATCATCCCGAGAGTCATGAGACCCCTTTTTGCGGCCAGCTGGTGATGATAAGAGAAGGACAACCCAGACGATAGCCAGATCCCTAGGTCTTTTTTGAGGTCTACTTTCGTGATACCTACTACACTTTGTGCACCATGTATCACGAATAGGTTCCCAGAGTCTCCTCCGAGTGACATGTGCGCACACTTACTGTCGTTTAGAGGGAGACTCCAATCCTCTGACCAGCACTTAATACGATCAAGGTCAATCTGCAATGCACTGGGGTCACAGGCGTTCCAGATTTTTAAGTCGTCGGCATAAAGGAGAGCGTTGCTAGAGATCAAATCGGGGAGATCATTGATGTAAATAAGAAACAACAATGGACCAAGTACCGATCCTTGAGGGACCCCCACAGAGACTGGGGATGGGGACGAAAGGCCTGAACCGGTTTTTACTCTGAAAGTCCTGTTACCAAGAAAGGAGGTTATCCAGCGGAGAACTTCTCCTTCGACTGGTCACATTAACAACCAGTGTGAAAATTGAACTTCAAGGTCATCGTACGGGTTTTCAGCTGTATCAGCGATTGATGCACGGGTTCGAGGCAACGGCCCAAAGTTCCCGGATCCAGTGCCAGCGGGCTTCTGTTGATCTGAAAGGCGATCATTGAAAACAGGTTGTAGCACCGCTTTTGGAGATTACAGTGAATACCAAGAACAGAGAAAGATTATTCGCATATTGCAATTTTAGATAAATGAGAATCAAGCAAAGCTTTAAAACGATCTCTAGAAGCGCTACTGACGACCTCAGAAGGAAGGCTGTTCCAATAGTTAATAACCCTGTAAGAAAAGAACTGCTGCCTAAGAAAGGTTCGAGGACGAAGCTTGAAAAGCTTCCTATTATGTCCTCGCCGGCCGTCATCATTCGCTACAGTGAAGAACTGTTCTACAAGACCTACTCTAAAGAAGTGTGTGAGCATAGAATCACCGCGGAGTCTTCGAAATTCAAGTGGGTAAAGGTCAAGAATTTCAAGTCGAGACTCGTAAGTAACATTACTCAGGCCCGCAACCATCTTGGTAGCCGCGCGCTGGACACGCCCAACAGCTAATATGTCTCTCTTCAGGCCGGTATACACGACCTGATTGGCATACTCGGCGGTTTTCTGTTGACCTAAAAGGTGTAGTGAGATCACCTTTGACGTCCCCAAAATCCTAAACTCCCTGTGACGTGAGAGCCGCCTTGCCAGTACCACCGCGCCGGTTCAAATTACCTCATGAGTATAAGTTTACCACAAACCACTAGCATCAAAGTTAGTGTGTTGGCGTAGGTATCGCAGTTTTTCTTGTAAATGTTTAATGAATCCGCGCTATCTCTACCACTGTGGGCCACATTCACTAGGCTTACAATGTTTTAGCTGCTTCTGTTGGGAACGCCACTCTACCAGTCTGAGGCTTGTTTGAATTCCGAAGGTCGAGTGGAATTTCCATCGACGTTCGTCCTCTCTGGCGGCTGCCGTGCGTTTGTGCTCAAGGTTCCCTCACGTCCAACTCCATAGCGTCCCTAATTGTTGCGTCGAAGTCCGCTTGTGAACAGTGAGCAAGTCAATAAATAAAGTTTGTTTGCAGATCCACCGTCTTCTCACTATGACTTCCGACTCACGTTAACACGAGGCTGAAGAAACCTTGGGCGTACAACCTTAGGAACTAGCTTCTTGATGTAAGCAGCTATTGAAAACAGGGTGTAGCACCACCATTAGAGTTTACAGAAATCACCAATAACAGAATAAAATAACAATCCACCAGAGCAGAGTACAATAAAATTCCAAAAATTTCCTATGTTGGTGAGAATCTGGTAGCACTTCCAAATTAGCTTTTGAACGGTAGCTAGCAATCTTTAGTTGATAGCTGTTTCAGTGACCGGTAACCCTGTAGGAGAACTGCTACCTAAGAAAGGTCCGGGGTGGAAACTTATGGAGCTTCTTGTCATGACCCCTTCGACTGTTATCAGTCACTGTGGTAAGGGATTGCTGCACGAGTTTTACACTAGAGAAAAAGTGGGTAAGATTTAAGTCACCGCGGAGTCTACGAGGCCGAAGTGGACAAAGATCAGTATTTTCGAGACCAGACTCATAGGAGTAATTATAAGTCTCGTGAGCTACCAATAGGATTGTTGACTACAGTAGGTGGGTGTGTTGACGGGTTTTCCGCTGGCAATTGTTTCGTACGTAGCGAATGCCTTCTAGATGTTCCCGCTTACCCCTTAGCTTCTGCTTACAAAACAGATGAAGACGCACATCAGTAAGGCGACGTATGTTCCGCGGAATCAGAGCATGGGTGCAGGACTTCCATAATTTGCGAGAAACAAATGTCCCATCAACTTCGTGAATGGTGTCTTTAAAAGATAGTTAGTTTGAGTTCACTTATTCGGATGTGATGTTAGGTGTACGTAAAATTGTCTTCAGTGCATTGAATTCCACTTTCTGAGAAGTACGGGATGAGGTTTTTGTTGTAGCATTTTCAACCAGCAACAGATAAATCCAAAAATCGATAACATGTGGTCACTATGGCCCAGCGGTGGCTTGGTAACCACTCTATCTACCGGGTAAGCTTTATTCGTGATAACTAGATCTGAGGAAGTAGTCGCGAAGACGTCGAACGGGAACGTAGCGCGGAGATGATGGGTGATTAAATGCGTAGGAAATCGCACAATGCGATAGTCTAGTTTTCCACGACAGGCAACCACATGCACGCTCAACACAGGCAAGCACCAACAGGACACAGGGAGAGACAGGTGCTCATCAAAGACAGTAAACAAGCAGACACACTGTAGCCGATTTGCGTGATTCACTGGTATTCACTGGTAAGCGCAGAATGTAAACTATGGTTTGCTTATGTCTGTATTCATCTCGACTCAGGGTCTCATGGTGGTAGGAAAGAAATCAAGGTGTCGCAAAGCTGTGCTGTGTTAAGCGATCTGCAGACCGGTGTCCTAAGATTCCTGGTAAAAAAAAAGTCAAAATCAGCCGCCACTAGATGAATTGAGATAAGGCAAACCCTAGTAGCACACTAAGACGGTCGACCGTCTTTTGAGTGTCTTCCTCAAGTAACTCAAGTATTTCTACATTACCTCACTTGCGACATCTTAGCTTTCTGAATTGTCATTAATAAATTTGGTATTGCTGATTTATGCTGTCAGTAGGATGCTAGGTATTCACGTGAATTTTGTTTCAGTACAGCAACATGCAATGGAACACGACGCGGGCTTTTGTGTTCGAACGGCCATTTTTATCCATTATTACCTTGTAGCATGGCTGATCGCTATACCAAAAGGCCGCGTGGTTGCTCACGTTCCAACATCCATCGTCTCATAAAGCTGGCACAGAAGGAGTGTGGTTGGCATCCTTTCGCAGAGGATAAAAGTGCTATCCATGGTAGCAATGAGCATCTAAATGATGCTTTTAACGACAGCACTGGTGAGTTAACGTTTCCGATCATGGTGAAATCACTTTAGGTGAACACGGTGAAGATTTAAACGTGCTTACCGTCGCAGTCCCCTGTGAGCGTTCACCTATTACTTCAACAATGCCATCCACGTCAAATAGCTGCACTGTAACCCAGGAAGTGTGTGCTACTCCGGACAAAAGCAGAGATGATGATCTGAATGAAGGTAAGGAAATCTGTTACACAATGACGTCATAAACCAGATGAATCGTTTACAACCATCGGTGCAGTAAAGAAGACAGCGACAATGGTTGCATTAGAAGTTGCCTTTGAAGCGAACTTGTCGCTAAGAGCAACTAATATAATGCTTCGCAAGTTCAAGGAATTGTTGCCAGAGTTGCCGATGGATGCACGTACACTGCTTGGAACACCACGTGTATGCATGAAGAAGACCATCGATGGGGGTGAATACGTTCATTTCGGAGTGAAAGAAAGTATTGAACAAGCATTGCGCGGACGCTGGGATGGTCAATTGACGTGCGTTCATATGCAGCTGCATATTGATGGAGTTACATTGTTTAAGAGCTCCCGTCGTCAGTTATGGCCCATCTTAGCCAGACTGACAATACCGAAGACGCCGGTGTTTGTCATTGGTATATTTTGCGGTGAGGGTAAACCTGGTAATGTGTGCGAATATCTTGCTGATCTGGTTGGAGATCTGAAGACGGTTTTAAGCGATGGGGTTACGCTGACCGCCTACAGCGTGCATGTGAAAGTCGTGCTGAACTGTATCATTGGTGATGCGCCCGCTAGGGCTTTCTTCAGGCAAGTGAAAAACCACACAGGATATTACGCGTGTGAGAAGTGCACCGCTCGCGGTGTGTACGTTGACAGAAGAATGGCGTACCCCAACTTGCAATCCAGACTGAGAAATGACGCTGATTTTAGGTGCAGAAAACAGGCGGAACATCATATTGGCGATTCGACCTTCGAATCGTTGAATATAGATATGATTGCCTGTTTCCCTCTGGACTACATGCACATGGTTTGTCTGGGATTCACCAAGAAAATCATCGCACTATGGAGATTTGGTCCGTTAAAATTGAGCACTCGTATCGGTTCGAACGTTATAAAGGCGGTCAACACAAGAATTGGGCTCATCCGTTCGCAACTAACATCAGACTTTCCGCGGAAATGCCGTACATTCCATGATTATGAACGATGGAAGGCAACAGAATTCCGGCAATTCCTGTTGTATATCGGTCCGGTGGCACTGAAGGGCTTGGTAGATACGAAGGTGTATGAAAACTTCATGAACTTCTCCGTTGGTATATACATACTGTGCAATCCAAAGTATTATAGACATTACCTTGACTTTGTTGAGTCCCTGTTATGCAAAACGCTGTCACAGTTCGCTGCTTTATATGGTGAATCACAGCTGGTGTTTAACTTGCACTGTGTGAGGCATATTTGCGCGGATGTGCGATTGCATGGTACGCTTGACTCGTATTCCGCATTCCCTTTCGAGTCGTACATGAACCGACTGCGCAGTTTTGTGCACTCACCGAATTTGCCGGCGTCACAAATTTTCCGTCGTATCACAGAAAGGATGTATCGGTCAGACGTGCACGTAAACACCGCCCTCGTAGATGACGTCGATTGCTCGAATGTGCGAGCTGCCACGAAGAGGGGTTCCCACTTTGTGTTGAGGAATTCTCTGTTTACCGACAAGATGCCCAACAATGCCATTTTGATCGCAAATAAGCCCGCCCTCATAACAGCAATCAAGGGGAGGAGGATTCGCATCCAGAGGTTTGCTTGCTGTGATGACTTCTTCAATACATGCTTACCGTCCTCCGCCTTGAATATCTACGTTTGTTCCCACCTGTATGTGGACAGTACTTGGGTTGAACGTGAACTAATTCAGTGCAAAGGATTACTTTTACCTTTGAATGACCAACACATTTTTTACCCAATTGTACATACCTATATTTCATCGTAAATTGAAACATTCCATGCCCGATGTTCTTCCTTTTTATGGTGACGTGATGTAATCATAATCGCATTTGATCAGCCCCGACATTTTAGATGTATCACGTGGTCGAGTTCGACGACAACACGGTTGGCATTACTCACCAGTCCTGGGTTACCAAGCCCGGTTACACTTTGTGGCCTGGAGTGAGCGGGAAGCAACATAACAGGTTGCTTCTGGAAGGAGCGCCTGCTCCACAAGGAAGCAAACTGTACAAGGTGAAAGTGCACCGTATTACCGGTAAGCGAAAATGATAACGTTTACATTTTTTAGACGATTTCGAAAATGCATGCAGATACGAAAGCGTCCTGGAGCAGCTTTCTGACATCCCGTCGACGGACGCCACTCTTTCCATGAATCGACAGGGGAAGCGTAAAATGTATGTTTCCCACACCCTAATGCATTTCACGTAGAATACCTACGATGATGTCTGACTTCACGGACGACATCGACAGTGTTCCAGGTAACAAGCATTATTCTGTGGACATCGACTACTCCCCACCTCCACCCCCGTTGGACGACATGTCTGGGGAACCGCCCTCAGGAGGCCGTATACCCCTTTCATCCGTAGAAAACGTCCCCGCCGCGAGCAACCCCATTGCCACCAGGTAATTTCTTCTGAATGTACTAATCACCTCTACAGTTCGTTCATAAAAACCCCACCTATTCAATCACCCTCGTCCAGTAGAGGCGAACGGCACGAAGGTAAGTGTTTTCCATGACAACCCGCTCACTTTCACATGCGTGAAATATAGCAGTGTCTCAGAAAGGGAGTTCGGAGCTTTCGAAGTGTTCTATTACCGAGAGATTAGACAACCTGGAAGGTAATCATTGATTTCATTTGTCCATGATATGCGTTAGCCATGATGGTGACAATTACAGAACAGCTTTCACGATTTAACAACAACGTGATTGCTCAAAACGTTCGGTTACGTGAAGAATTGAACGCTATTCGGCTGGAGGTGAACGCTTTGCGTTATCAACATGCTGAAAGCAGCTGCAAAATCCCTAATCTTCCTGTGCGCTTCCCAATGCACACGGTTGAAGATATCCAGCTGCTGAATTTGAAACTGGAAGACAGCGATAACTACCTGTTACTGGTAATTACTTTACCCCTTACATCACTCCCACAAGGTGGGCTATCTGTCAAAGTTGGGCGGCAAGTCATTGAGTGACTGCATCGGCAACGTCATGCGGTCGACCATGACTGATTACTTGGCCGCGAAGGTCAATTGGCGAGGAGTGAACAATCGTTTCTCCTTGGCATCCACCCCGTTAGCGACCGCCATCGTTGGTGAGTTGGTTTATGAACAAATGACTATTGTTACAGAGACCGTTATGAAACATCAGTACGTTGGAGTGTCTCAGGCCACCGTGAAAGAAAAAATACAGCGTTGGATACAAAACACGCGCAACAAAGTCATGAGAGAAAGAAGACAACTGGAAGGCGATGCAGAAGTTCGATTGACCAGTAAGTGTTCCATTTTATCCAACGTTCAGTTGAATTCCCAGAACTTGTACATTTGACCTAGATGAGATAACATTTAATTTGCCTCTGCACGGTCACCCAGTTTTCGCAGACTAGTGAGGGTATTATTTCATTGCTCAGCGTAATATTTTCGTCGAATCCATTACAGTGATCTATGGTCGTATTTTCCATATTAACTGAGATATCCCACTCATTTCACATTTGGACTCTCAGGCGGTTGTCCGGGATTCTTAATAATTGCATACGGAACCGGAAAAGGATGGTGACACAAAACACCGGAGACAAACCACCACGTGATGGAACAATAATCCTGCATTTTGTACATTCCACATATGTCGATTACATTTTTAACGCATTCAAGCCGTGTTTTCTCAAACCAAGGGGGATTTATGGAATACGCTGCGCGAAGGCGTGCTTTCGTTGAGATAAACTTTGAAAACATGACGAAATCGTTAACTATGGCGATTAAGAGAGAAGGCGAGAAGTGTTAGAAATGAAAGACGGCCCGCGAAAAATTTTCCGTTCGACCGTCTTTTGAGTGACTTAAAAGTGTTCAGTTAAGACTCTAAAAAGACACTCAAAAGACGGTCAAAAGACACTCAAAAGACTGTCAAAAGACACTCAAAATACGGTCGTGCTACATGGGAAGTCAATACGAGTCGCTTTTGGAAAGCGACTGTGAACACGACTTGGTGAGCAATAATTTGTGTGGTTTCAGTGTGGAGTGGCATTCACATTGTATTGTATCACACGGGTCGCACATCTGGATTAGAGGGCAGATATTTTCAGAATCCCTGGGCCACAAATATATGCTAATGCTAGATGGCCCTAGCCTGTTACAAATTGACTTACAATTTTATTAGTGAGGCATTTGAATCCGCGGGTTTAGCCAAACACGTTATCCATTATACGAGTTACCGTGAAGACCATACTCATTCCTGCTTAGATCGCGCCTTTATTAATGAAGAGCTAGTGATAGACAACGCAGTGGTAAACGCTTCACTGTGCTTGAACGATCGCGCCGTAATAACCCTCGATTTCATATGCAACGCTGAGCTCAATTTCAAAGCATACCATCCAAAAGGAACTTCCAAGTAATTAGAGTGGATGCGCTTGGTACAAGACTGGTTGGCACTTCATGGGAACGGTTCATCCCAACATTGTCCGTTGATGTAATATGTGGCCACTTTACTGATGCCGTAGACTACTCAGCACAATTCTGCCACACTATCGCCGAAAACCTTGACAGCAGTTACAGTCCGGAAGTTAAAGTTGACCAACACCTGGAGTCTCGCATGTGCTCGATTCGGAAAGTCAAGGGATCTAGATGGCCATCGTCTCCACGTGCAACTTCGCAAACAATGCGCCATGCTAGCCAAGACCGACTGGATTTCCGACGGTGTTTGACGCAGCGCATCGTTAATAATCCCCAACACGCATTAATTTATCTCAAAAACCCATGAAATCAACGATTGCTCGCTCCCGTTGACCGGCCTGAAACGGCTTACCAGCACGGTTGGCGAAGCTTTTGAGGCCCAAGTTAACTACTTCAGCACTGTGCTTACAAACGGCGTGCCAAATTGTTTCACGGCAAGCACTGTCAACACTACTAGTGGAATTTTCACGGTAGTTACCACGGCGGACTCAGTGCTAGTAAAACTCCGATAGATTATACTCATATCTCCCGAACTAGACTGCATATCTCATTCAGTCTTTATTCACGGTGCTGTACAGTTGGCAATCCCGTTAGGCATCCTTTATGCACAGTTTATCGCGGCAAGATCGGCGTTCGAATTATAGCAATTAGCGAATATCACCCTCGTCTTCAGATAGACAGACAACGCAACCTGTCTTGCAGCCATTGTCTCACTGAAGCCCTATCCTGCGTATCTAAAATGTTCGAAGAATTCGTTCAGGTGTGCTGCTTTCAACGATTGGGACGTAGGCCTTCTACAGGCTGATAGTAGTAAACTTTACGAATGGCTCGAAATGAACTTCAATGAGTTAAATATCAGCAAGTGCTTGACAATTTTCTCTTACTGCCTTAGACGAGTAACTCTCCAAATCACGGAGGGAGAAAGAAGCCAAATCATTGTTGAGCCACACAATCTTCCGAGTCCTCCTACCACTGGGGAAAACGCTAATAAACCCAGCGGCGCTCCGACTACCCGAACTTTCTGTTTGGAAAACTCCAGGGATCGCTCTTCAAAAAATTTGTGTAACAGCTCTGCTGTTCGTCATCTTGGGCAAGAGCTTCTTCTTTGGTCCCATTCACGGAGAGACAAACTTATATTGCGCGCCTTTCAGTAGCACGTGACGAAAGCATCTAGTGGGTTGAATGCAAATTTTCACCTTGAGAGGCTTCATGAACTAACCATCTTTCCCTTTTGAGCATTCCAAAACATCCACTGGAGTCTTGCTTACTCCTGAAGATACTAGCCCGTTTGAGGGGCATTTCTGAAAAATAAACAGTCAGCACAGAAGAAATGAGTCCAAGCACCGCTTATCGATTAGGGTCAGTAAGCCCTGTAATCCTGCTAAGGCATTTCGTGAATGTTGCGACAGTGTCTACACACAGAATTCGTCTGGATCGTTACCCCCAGCTCGTAATCCGTGTTCTAGCATGGTTCCCTGTGCACAGTCACGTGCATACGATTGTCTATCAGATGGATATTATCTGGTCATGCATTTTCGCCCCCATACAGACTTGCTCGTATCATAGTAGTAGGCGTGCAGTTAATCTACATTTCACCTCTCTGATATAATCAAGAAAGGTTACGACGCGTCACTGGCTCTCTGATGCTGGTTCATTGTCCGGAAAATCGGAACCATCAAAAATCGTCACGTTTGTCTCTCTCCACCACCCACTGAACCAGTAAACATTTAGCCTAAAAATGATCCGTGGTGTGGCAAATAGCAACTCGATCAAACGGCTCAGACCCATCAAATAAAATCTTACCAAGCTGGTGCTTGAAAACATTCACGCTGTCGAGTTCGGTGGCTACAGTCGAAAGGGTACTCCATGGCACAATGACACATCCGGTAAATGAAAATCTACGAACTTCGAGTGGAAGGCTTCGAAAAGCAAGTTTCGAATCGTGGCCGCGAAGGCACTTGGAAGCCAGGTAAAAAAGAAAAGGCAGTTGGTGTGCAGTCAAATGAAAATTTTTATGTGGAAGGGTAATTTCCATCCTGTTGCGCCTATGTTCGAAAAGAAAAAGCTTCAAAAGTTCCGAGCGTTGTGGATGCGGGTGGGTACAAAGACCGCAAACTTGCCTCTCTGCCAATCGTTGAACAGTCTCCAGACAGAAGACGCCACGCCGAATATACGGAGAAGCCGCCTGAGTGGCAGTTTCAGGAAACGAGCAGAAGAGTGAGGATGGAACATCTGTGAAGAATGGATTCATATTACTCCTCAGAGATCTGAACCACATACCTAACCGGCAGCTTGCCAGCGAGGCCAGACGTGTAATATTAGGGGACTGCGGCAAGCACGATCAGAATACTGTACACAGGTCTCTTCCCAGTGTTATTTCAACGAAGTGAAAGGTTCCAAGAGAGCTCTACCGCTTAAAGTGGGAGAGCAGTGTGATAACCGCGCATTTGACAGGACTGAGCGAAAGGCGGTTCCTCAAGAACCAGGCTCACAAAGAATCAGCCTTCTTTGACGGGAGTGCGTTGTCCTCGTCTGTGATTACTCCGTGCTCCGACCTAATATCATGCGCATATGGGAGACAGCGCGGTAGCATGGCTCCTGGAAGGTCGTTAGTGAACACTGTAAGCAGTGGCAGCCTGTAGCCGTCATCTCGCCCCCTCACTCGACCCACCAGCTATCAAGCGAACTATTCAAACTGCTGCTGACTACCCCAATTCGTACGTGCACTTTGATACACTCACCAACTTCAATACCCTCTTCTACGTTCAAACGCACGCGTGCAGTCACAATCTCCCTACTCGCCCAATTGGAACGCTCTGAATGGGTGTAATTCCGCGGGCTCGAAGCACGGACACACGTAGCTCGGTTAAACTCTAAGCGGAACAAACGACAAACGGCACAGCTGAACGAAACAGGACAGGGTCCTTCCGAAAGCTATCTCATTAAGCTTGCACACTATTTCCACAACTAAAGGACCGAAACATCGTTCTAGTCTTTTCATTAACAGTCTCTGAGGTGTCGTTATTCGTTATTTGTCAGCGAATACCCTAGCTGTCGGGAAAAAACGTACCACCACATACCCGAATATAAACCCCTGTGGGAGTCCTGATGTAACCACGACGTAACCACATGCAGTACATGCAGACGCAAAACCGACGGGTAGAAAAATAGCCTTTTATCGGATATACTGAAGCGTGGAAGAGCCATAGAACAGCAGTTCAGAAATAAGGACAGAATGAGAAAATATGCCAAAAGTTATATTTGAGGCCGTTGTCGAAAGAATATGTCCAATCAGTCAGAACTGAGATAAAGCTTGATACACAAGAGCGTTTTTGTCGAAAACCACTCTCAGTGAAACGGAATCATCTATGCAGATACGGGTGTTCTCGGGGCGTGTCAACTACGGGGTTCTTTAGAACTTTTGGCAACTAACAGAAGTGATGGTCTGTGACTGACAGGCTTGTTCCGATCTCCGCTTTTGTGAGTTGGACAAATGTCCGCGAACTCCCAGTCTGAGGGCAGCCGGCCTGTCCCTGTGAAATAAATGCAGTTCCGGAAGAAAGAGCGGTGTTATTCTCACACAAGCCTTGGAGAAAACCCGTTGGCTGTCATCCGCTTCATGAGATCTTTTGACTTCGATACGTTACAGCTCCTTATTGGTGGAAGCCGACGGGAAGAATAATACTGATGGCCTTTAGAATATCAGAGCCAACCGGTGTAGCCAGAGGGGAGAGATCGGAGTCAACTCTGAAGAATGGGACGTATTAGGAGTGACGAACTTCAGGGAATTCTAGGTTGCTGGCTGTCTTGCGTCCATTGGTGAGAAATAAAGTAAAACTGTAGAATGAGTTCGGGTTGGACACGCGTAGAAGTTAGATGGGCCAGTAAAATTATGAAATACATTCGGAAAGACACAGCGGGCAACAGGAAGGAAGTAAAACCACTTTGAAATGTATTCCACTGCTCACAGAAGAAAATACGAGAAAAAAGCTTCAAAAAGTACTCCACCGCCACATCATCGTGCCTAGATCCGGGACTCACCGTCAACTCTCCATGTAGGATAGTAGGTAGTGACTGCTTTGAACGGTGAGAGAATCCCATACCAACTGCTCACTGATGGCTCATCGTTGTTATAAAGCACTCGATAAGAACCGTAGCCCGTATTAAGAGGACCGACGAAGTTGCGTACTTCCGTCTTCACCGATGAACAGCTCAGCGGCAAGTTTAAGTCCATGAATGTGCACCAGCGTCTAAATTTTACCGCCCACGACCTACTCGGACTTTCGTCCTTTGCATAACGTGCAGCCGAAACTAGTTGGCGCGCATGGATCGAATTTGAAGTGGTAATCGTCACACGGTTGCCGCATTCACCTTTCAGACCGGCACGTCAACGCTATGCACGGGGATCCCGAAGCAACCGAAAGTCGGACAAACAAGGAGGACACTTTTATTTAATCGCAACTCCCTTATGCTTGTGTACGCTTATCCTTTTTGTTATTCTAATATCGCCGTGTGTAGCGTAATACATCTTATGTCATAATCTCTGTCTGCTCTTCCGGTCGTATGTTACACTCTGGTCTAAATTCATCCAAGATCAGTGAGGTTTCGCAGATCTCCTTAGAGTAGGTCGTAAATATAGTTTCGTCATCTATCAGAAGGATGCACAGCAGAATGCACCCGTCCACCTAGGAGCCATAATGCGAGACATATTTGTGAGTGATAATACCACGTATAGCATAAAGCAGTGAGTTATATCGTTTGTTAAGACCACGCTGGTTTCGGGGGCCGGTGTTGAAGTAGAGCGTAGGATTTTTGCACATGATTCTAAATTTTCCCTAATGGAAAACATAGGGCGGTATATGTGTGTCCAAATGGACCATGTGCACCAATCAGGAAAGCCGAAATCTGTGTGGCGCACAAGATCTCAAAACCCTATAAGAAAACCCGAACGAATGCTGACACCTGCGCGCTGATATCTCTGCACCAAATTGCACCATGTACACCGATCAGAAACGCCGCAAACACAGGGAGGTAGACACAGGTGAATGACAGGTGCAAGCGGAATCACCCAATTACGTGTGAGAGAAATACGAAGCCAGTAAGGCGAAGTTAATTAAGGAAATGAAGAAATTGAGAAGCAGGAAAATATTGGTGCAAATATTGCCAACCGACGGGTGAATGGAATAGGAACGAATTGGAACATAGACTGAACAAGTGAACTTGCTTCGATTGCGTCTATGCGGTTTGTGGTTGCAAATGGTGCAAACATTGCTAATCGACTAGTGAATGGAATAG
>QNGE01003826.1:0-22443 GCA_008508345.1 Paragonimus westermani | reverse complement strand
GCGAGATGAAACGTCAACACAGCAAAACGTCACGCGAGCAGGCACCGGAGCAGAAACGTTCGAGTGCGCGGGTGGTCTGCCGGTAACCATACTCGTTCAAACAAAAGTTTAAACGCATACAAAATGTGGTGGAAGGGAGAGAGTACAAATGCTAACTGTAACTTCAACACAGTTAGCCATTAACAAATAGGGTCGCTACAAGTCTCCCTCGTTACCATAAAGTTAACAGTGTACGTCTCCCTGCAGCTGAATTCAGGAGGGGCCTTTGCATTATCATGACAAATGATCCAAACCACTAACCTAATTCTGAGTCAATGACCCGGTGCGATAGCACCGGATATCGCTGGAGGCTCGCTTGGACTTGAGCAGTTCTAGCATTGCGTAACTAGGGGTACCAAAAAACTGCGCAACCCGCCGTACCCTAAAAGACATAGCCGTCTTAAAACACACAGATGACTGAGAGGGACCATTTCCTGGTGTGCCATATCCCAGGCGATACCCTGCGCAGAATCTGCAACTTACCCCGGAGTCTACGCATTACTGGTTTCCGGGGTGACGCCAAATTTAGCCCTTCCAACAGCGCCGGTCGCTGTGTCCACACTATCCTCTTAAAGGAATGTTAACATCAGAACGGTCTTCCGTAGCACCTGATTGACGTTCCTTTAAGTGAACCATAGAGGTGCACATCCTTGAGCTCTCCTGTTCTTGTCCCACTTCGATATGAATTGGACCGACGATACCAGCCCTCCTGAGTACGTGGTGAGACTTGGTTTAATTTGTCGCTTGCTATCGGCTGTGTGGTGTGTGATTTTCATATGGCCGTCGCATGATCATGGCAACCGATCATACGCCTTCCGCGATCTGCACACAATTTGCTCATCAACTTTATCTCCATTTATGGATTCACTCCTAACCCATAAACCCAACCGAAAGTGTCACTCCACAAACAACCAAACTTTATTTTTACAGGTCTTGGTCAGACATCCATTTACCGAGAATGTTTGAACATTTATCTAGAGATGAGGCGATGGGAAGGAGCGCACCCATATATTGGACCACCCAACTCGTGTCACCAGCGATCAGGCCCACACACTCTTCTGCAACCTCCTGACAAAGGACTGAAAAAATTCCCTCGCTAATCACTAGCTACCTTACCACTGTACTGAAGTGAGTTAAACTGAACTACACAGTTTACCTCCATATGACTCGTTGCGGGTACCCGGAATTTTGGATTAGAATTCTCGTGTTGTCATTATGGTCTTGCTGTTATTGGTTTTTGGCTTCTCGAGCGCCAAAGTCCGCATATTTTTCATCATCGTTTAGCGTATCCGTCTTGTCAGTCATCCTCTGGCCGGACGTTGGTTCGTCTGCACTATCTGCTCGCCTCACGAACCGTCCCCAATATTGATCGCTTTTGGAAGAAATCAACATCTGCTGTTTCGGTCCACGAGTTGTAGCACAGCGGCAGACACGATATCAAGCAACACTGGTGGATCAGAGGCACCCAGTGTTTTTAACCGATTCGGCTGCTGCATGTTGGTTTAGAACGGTATTAAGCATCAGACATGCCCACAGGGGTTCCAATCTAAGTGCTTCGGCCTTTAAACGACAGCAGGTGTGCCCATACTTCTCTCTGAGGGGACAGTGGGAACCTAATCGTGATATGTGGTGCAGAGGGTGCAATATATATCGCAAAAGTTGACCTGAAGTAATACTTAGGGATTTGGCCGTCAACTGGTATATCCTTCTCTCAACACCACCAGACGACCAATACGAAGGAATTTAGAACCCTCGGGGCGATAAAAAAGCTTTTCCTCACATACAGAGACATGCTCCCCGAACGCGGGGGTCTATACGAGACCGTTACTCGAGTATGCCAATCAATTCGTGTATACCGGGCTTACGGAGAAAACGCCCGCCATTGAACTTGTCCACAGACTGGCCATCGACATGGTCATTGGCTTGTGGCGACTTACCTGAGAATATCGTCTTGTGACTCTTGATCTCCATTCACTATATCCAGCGATTCAGCGATTGATACACAGGTTCCAGGTAGGGGCCCAAGGTTCCTGAATCCAGTCGCTTTCTCCTACTCAGCGTAAGCGGGCGTCTGTTGATCTGGAAGCCAATAACTGAAAACAGAATGCAGCACAGCTCTTGGGGATTACAGCGAATACCAACAGCATAGTAACATTATTTAAGCAGTGAACTACTAGGTAAATGAAAATTAAACAAGGCTTTAAAGTGATATATAGAAGCGCCGCTCATGGCTTCAAAAAGAAGGCTGTTCCAATGGTTTAACAACCTTGAAAGAAAAGAACTGCTGCCTAAGAAAGGTCCGAGGACAAAATCTGAAAAACTTCTTGTTGTGTCCTCACTAGCCGCTATCACCGCCACAGTGAAGAACTGTTTTACGAGACCTATTCTAAAGGAGAAGTGCGCGGGAATTAAGCCAATTCGGGGTGATAAAAATTCAAATGGATACAAACTGAGAAATTATAGTTGAAACTCGTACGCGACAGTTCTTGTGCGCACGACACCCTTGATAAACACGCCTTGGGTACGTTCAACAGCTAATTTGTTGTTCTCCAGACCTGTACACACGAGGTGATTAACGTACTCGAGGAGCAGTCTTATATGAACCCTGTGAACAATGTAAAATGCTTTCTTGTCTATGCGGAGAGAAAGTGCGCACAACCATCCTAAGAGCAGCAAATCCTTTGTTGCTGCCATCTCATAGTGATACGCGAAGGATAAGTTATGGTGTAGCCGTATGCCCAGATCTGCTTTCAGATCGATTTTCATGATGTCTACTGTGTTAAACGCACCAGGAGTCGCGAGAGCATTGTCAGCGTCTCCACCGAGTAGCATGTGGGTGCACTTATCGTCACATAGTGAGAGATTCCATTCGTCCGACCGGCGCTTGATCGCGCTAAGGTCAATCTGTAGTGTACCGGGATCAGTGGCATTCCAGATCTTTAGGTTCCCGGTCCACAGGAGCGCGGCGCTGTAAATATTATCCTAAAGATCGCTGATGTAATTCAGGAACAAATGAGGACAACGCTGACCAGCAGAAATGGAAGAAGGGAACAAAAGGTCTCATCCGGTTTTACCTCCGAAAGTTCTCTTATAAAGAAAAGAAGCTATCCAGTGAAGAACCTCTCCTTGAATACAATAAGCCCCCAAGTTGTGTTCCAAGCGGCCTTGTGGGACACAGTTAAAAGCCTTGGAGAAACAAAAATATATAGCATCTGAGATGAGGCCATGAAAATAAACGTTTGTTATGCGTGACCAATTAGAAGGGAAGCCGTGCTGGGCAGAAGAAAAAAGAGTAGCTAATAAAAAGTGATGGGGAATGGCACAATTTACTAAGCGCCGCATCAATTTTCACGAAATGCTGGTAAGGCTGATTGGCTGATAGCCAACCGCAGAGTGCCGGTTGTCGGCTACAAATATGGGTGTGACCGCCACTTATTTCCATGCACTAGGGAGAATGCCAGTCTGGAGTGTCTGCTTAAACGGCTAATAAGTGGGTCCTGCTAAGATATCAGCCACTCCCTTGAGTTGGATCTTGTCAAGACCCTTTGCGCAATATAAAATAACTGAGTGAAAGCCCATCAACATCTAGCACAGGAAACTCAGCGGTGACGGATGGTTGTCAGAGGTTCTGCAGCGGTGGGATAGGATGCCAGTTCGGTGATGTGACGTTGCATACCGAAAAGTAGTACTCACCGTATGACTTGGCCAGAACGAGGGAACCAAATGAAGCCCCGTCAGACAGTCGCAAGGAAAGAGCTGAAAGTTTAGCATTACTTAGCCGTCCCATACGTTTAACTAAGAAGCTGTTGTTCCTGCGGGCCCTGGAGAGGATCTTTTCTCCAGCGAATTTGGTATGTTCACGGATTTCCTACATATACCTATTATGAGTAAGGTGGAACGCGCTTAGGTCTTCCGAGCTTTACGAATAAATGGGAGACATCATTTAGGAGAGGACGTATTCTGCGCGGAAGGGGTGGTCGAAAAAAATTGCATAGTTAGAGCGACACAATTAATTCGTCCGTTTTCTGATGAATAGGCAAGGTGCTTGTACTGGTGTTCGTCGGGGACAGTGCAGTTCGAGTGGCTCCATTTCTCACACAGGTAGCAGTGCATACCGCTTTGTACGGAAACCTCGCACCCATTTCGGCCGCAGATGCTCGCTGCCTCAGACAGTTTGCTGAGTCCCAGCACTGCTCGATCTAAAAAACGTCATTGTCAATAAGAACGGGTAATAAACGAAATAAAAGGGTGGATTTTCAGCAACTCAGATAAAAACTGACACGACAAAACGAAAAAATTCAAATACTGCGTGACCCAAATACTTTAATATGTAACAAGCTAGTGTGTTATTTGATAAAGAGTAGCAGTAATCATGTGCAATTTTTTGATGTACAGGGCACCAGCAGGGTGGAAATATGAGTAGACATTGCCGGCGAGAACATTTGAAACTTTTTGAACCAAATTTCGCGCTACCAGCGTAAACAGTGGTGGTTTCAAAAAACGGTGATTTTACAGGAAGTTTGCCCATGTTCAGTTGACACAGTAGGTTTAATGGAAAATAGATATATTCTTATTCACCACGAAGCGTCACCTAATTCGGTTTTATAATGGTTGTCCTCAACAGTTCTAACCAATCAGAATAATCTTCACTGCTGCTGGCCGACTACCCCTTGGTGCTCTCCCGCTGTTTGGATAATTGCAAGTGAACGCTTGCGGTTGAGAGAGCTATATCCTTGGAAGATCTAGATATTTATCCTGATTATATAGCAATAAGAGTATTATCTCGGTATGTAGCCAGCACAACGTCCATGGTTTGCTGCAACCAACTGCCTTTATGGCAAAACTGCTTGACCTAAGGCGTAGGGTTATTGGGCATGATCGTAGGTGATCCTTGGTTGAAAACACAGAACGGTGTATATGTGCCCAAGTGTACCATGTACACCAGTCGGGGATGCTGAAGTCTGTGGAACGCACATCCTGACAGAACTGTATACAAGTACCCGAACGAGTGGATGTCCCCTAGAGCAACATATTTTCCTGCCCCTACCGCAGGTGCCCCCTCCCCATGACGTCTTTCTGTCCACCCCATCTCATTAACCCTGTAAGCCAATCAGGTGTCTCTCTGAATTGCTGGTCTTCATTGGTGTACACTTACAATAAATGTGCAGTACACGTCGGAAGGACACCTTCTCCCGAACTGAAAGCATGACCGCAATTGTTGTTGATTTGTCAGTTCTATTTCAGGAACATTCTGAAACTGTTTTGCATCCACGGCAGCTTCCAAATTTGGATGCAGTTGGAGCGGAGGTTGGGCGCTTCGAAGTTCGATCGGGGTCTTCGTACTGCATCCGATCCACCGAACCTGCTTTCGGTGATCAAAGGAGACGAGTGTACGCATGCGCACGTAGAGCACATGTATTGCGCTCATCCGCCGATGTTCGAGAGAGGACTAGCGGTCAAACAGGATGCCCACACTATTTCAACGTGAACCGGAACATGGACGGCGAATTTCGGGTAACGATGGTGCGATGGACGAATTGAAACATAGACTGATTAAGTGGACTTAGTTTGATTGCGTCTGTGCGGTTTCTGGTTGCAAATGGTGCAAACATGCGATCTTTAGGCTCGTTCGTACAACAAATATTACGATATTACTGTTCATCAGAGCCCCGTTAGCCCGGTATTTATTCTGGTTTCACCATCGCACCACGATTTTGCGGTGGATCTATAGTTGAAACTCTTTAAAGAACTTTATTTAACGTAACCGCAATTGTTGATCCACTCAGGACCTTTGGGATCCACAATGTATGCTATAAGGAAACGAAAGTAAACCTCACCTGCCGGTGCTCGCTTCGAAATATTGCTGGCAACGTGCGCAGTAGAGTCCTTCCTCGAAGAAAGGAGTAAACACACAATCCCAGTGATAACATTGCGGGACCAAACGATAACTCAACCCCACGTAATCTGCACGATTATTGATGTGTATGTATGAGCGGCAAACATACACGAGCTGCGTCTGGTGGTCGTTGATCATACGGTCGAAAGTGACTGTGATGCGCTATATGGCCTGCCAGATTCGTATCTGGGCGTTCAAGTTGTACCGTTTAATGGAATGACGCGTCGCTTCTACGAAGTTGTCTCGCCGGCCGAATGTAGGGATTTTGGGGCTGCGGCTGTTGGTCCATTTTTCAGATCTCCTTAGGAGCCTGGTCATCAGGTACTGATTGTAGAACGACGAGTCGGTGGCCTGCATAATAGCTAATGCTGCAGCGTACCTCCAGCGGTTACGTGTCGGCATTGCAGTCAGGAACCACTTCTTTACAGTGCCGTTGGAAGTTTTGTCGCGCACGTTCCGCAAAATGTGCGCTCGGCATAGTAGTTGATGAACGTGCGGTATTTCCTGCGTAATTGCCCCTTGAATGGCCGCGCTGTCGTCCACGATCATCGTCCTGGTCTCCACCGGTCCCACGAATAGAAGGAATTGACGGAGAAACATGGTGATGGCTACCGTAGTTTCATTTGCAAGCCAACCGAAGCACGTCGGTAAGCCCACACCGCTTGCATTTACAACAACTAAAACAAACAAATTATATCGCTCCTTACAAATCTTGTAAGTGGCGTCTACACGGATAACCTCGGGATAGTGCCTACGAAATTCTATCTGCTCCTTACTCATGAACATGAAGTGTGTCAATCGATTATCATCATCTACGTTATAGTAACACTTACCAGTTGTATTCAGTTGGGCGTGCAAACGTCCTGGGTAGCCAACAGTGTTTCTCTTGGCGAATAAACGTGCTCTCAGGTTGCATACATCCTTCGTCGTTGTCTTCTTATCGAAGTGTTCCCGGATGTATTGAGTAATGTTGAAGGACATGGTGCCGTTGAGCACGGTCGAAATTCTTCGATTCTTTTCTTCCGTGAGGCGACACCTTGAGACCTCGTATTTCACAGCAACGACGTCGCACGGATGGTTGTGCAGCATTACGAGTCCTGTGGCCGTAACTCCTCCATTGTTGTTTCGGTTGACGTTGAAATGTGCAAAACATCCTATTTATGCGCTTGCTTTCTCTCGAACGTCTACCAATGATTTGTTCTGACTGATTTTTTCTCGATTTTGAACCGGTTGTGTGTGATGTCTGTTAAACGCGTATTTACGATCATAATGTTGCCATTAGTCTGAATTCGTATCTGAACCAAACTATGGATCAGCGGTTTATTCTGGAGACTTTTGCTGATGATGAAGTCGGTTTTTGCAGACAACCTTGAGTAGGGATTGCTCTGAGTCCCAAGATAGCAAAACATGCTTGATTTGACCCAACTGATTGGTCGTATGTGCTCCATGGGGATTGGTGCTATGGTTAATGTATGTCGTCACAGACCAGAAGTAAGCTTCCTATGAGTCCTATTTGTATCTGCCTCGATAAAGAATAATTCAAGTATCACCAAGAGCCTATTTCGCGATAGTATCGTTGGTCTACTGAGACATACTAAACACTCGAACATCAATATGCCTGTCGGTGATATGAATGTACAGCTTGGTCGGCTTATTCCAAGTGAGAAGCGGCCGGGTGACGTGTTCGGTCTCGATGCATCGGCAGTGATAATCGGCTGCTACAACCGTGCTCATTTCACTGACTATATATCGAGTCGTACAGTTCAACGCAAAGGACGGCAATGCGTCACGTGGAAAGACTCCGGTGCCATACTGCCGCCGGCTACCAAGAGTGCTCTTCTGTGTAAGACTGTTGTACGCTTTGGAGTGATCATCCTGACTTAGACTATGTTGCTGTTCGCGCCCACCTTGTTTTGTCGCTTGCGCAAAGACCGTCTGCTCGCAGAGAGAGAACATTCAGCTGGAAGAAGAATGACGAGAATATGCGGACCGCTTGCCAACTAGTACTTATAGTCAGCCTACTCAGGTCAGCATCGGATTGATCCAGACGAACACTGAACAGTCTCAACAGTCATGCATGCCTGTTGTAAAAGGGTTCGTTCAGGAGAAACAGTAGCGAACTTCGGCCGATTCGACGGCGATTATAAATGAACAGTGACCAATCCCCGTTATCCTAAAGACAACAGGGAACATCATAAACTGAAACGCAAAACTACGAAGAGTCAGGTTAACAATCGTGAAGTTTGCTCGATCGAGCGTGCTAATTCGCTGAAGAATGCGTTATCATCTGGAAGTAGTCGAGTACTACTCCCCCCTCCGAGCCGATTGCACTGACTATCAACAGTGTGTTGGTGGGATTACGTAAAAAAGTATCGTGACAACTTGAAATATGAACTGAACACTTGGCGGAGAAATTCAGCTGGCTCCAGCCAGCTCATTCGAGTATAGACGATGGGCGTAATGTGACTGGTTATGACATTCCCGATGACCCCCGTAGGAAACCGGAGTGGCTTTGAAGTTTACCTTATTGGGTATTAAAAGCCCTAGGTCTACATCTTTCTCCAGCCATTCACGAAAATTATGAGAGGTGATTGTTTTGACTGACGACACTCCCCTTCGCTCCATATAGAAGACTGATGGGGTGCCTCTTTGTTGGTGGTTATCGGCAATCATTCCCATTATATAGAGGGTGTTTGTTACGATTATTCGGACGAAATTAACGTTAGCAGGTGTGGAGAGCAGAACGACGAGAGTTAAGAAATTCTGGCTTTATTCATTTCCCAGTGCGTATATAGGAATTGAGGGGAATAACAGAAGATTTGAATAAGAAACATCACCACACGTGTACATTTGGACCCGTAAGTGTGACAGCAGGCGAGTAAAGTTGTTACTACGTCAGTGCCAGAACACTGCAAATACAGGATTATTGAGCTATTCTCTATCGCATCTACGGTGCTCACAGGTATCTGAAACATAGAAGGAGCCTAATTGGATTAGAGCGGTCACGAATGTATTTGTCACACCTTTACCTTCTGATAAACAGTGAAGCATCGGTACTCCTTTTCTAAGTCAACGGTTTTGTTATTTTTCTAGACTCGGTTATCCGACATATTCTCTACGGATGTCTGTATCACAGCAGAATCTCACTGAAGGACGTCAATTTGTTGAGCACGTTGTATTCCCATTCTGGGTGTAGAGTGTACATTTGTAGGCAGGTATTCAAAGGGCTCTCCAATTCAGGTGGCGTTCAGAAGGAGTATAAGACCTATCCTTTTTGACTTAATGATAGATGTTCTGACATTAACACCCAGAGGTTCTGAGGATCTAGGAGTGGGGCTCCTGGCAGCTAGTAAGTTGATTGTTATCGATTATGGGGACGACGTTGTTCATCTCAGCTCCGTTGCAGAGAGCATGCAAACGACGCCCAACTAATCAGATGATATGACTTGTCCGTATGATATGAGTTTTGTACCTTCAAAGTGTAACATGATGTTATAAGACTAGGTTGGCTTTGTTGTTGCTGGCAGGCCGATTGAGACTTTCCATCACTTCACCTACCTATGTAATACCGTTTCACCCACTTGTAACACTGCTGTCCAGGTGCCTGTAAAAGTATCGAGAGCATTCCGTGTTGGTTACCAGCCAGATATCTGAGTTAACCAATTAGAAAGTACCACATGCATCCTAAGTTCATAGACCATACAGATAACGTGTTACCGATCCTACATAAAATCGGTATACTGAGTAACATCTGATGCGTTGTAAGTCTAAAGGGTTGTACCGTCAACTTTGTTAAAGATTCTGTTGGCACGAAATATGACCAAATTATTGACATTCTGATCGTAATTCAAATGAGTAGCAGAGAGCCAAAATTTCCGTAAATTCGTTATTAGAGACGATTTTGAGAAATAGCGGAATTCCGTTTGTTCATTTTGAATTGGGGCAAACATAAAGAAGTTGTGTACAAGTGTTTTGGAGAATCATCAACGGAAAGGCAGAAAACTATATGGGGTCAGGAAAATGGAGATGGGATGTCCCAATTCTGTTGAGGTTGGGTAGTTTGCAACAGGACATTCTGGGTAATGAACATTCATTTATACTTCAAAATGGGATAATACGCACCGTAAAGAGCACGGGTAAATCATGATAATGATAGTGAGTGTCCAGTTACGCACAGATTTACTGAACACAAAATGATATAACTGTTGCTCATAGCTGAACAGTGACAAACCTTAAGCCGAATTGGCAGTACATTGCACTTTTCTTAGCACCATTTAAGTGGTAAGCATTGTTAAATCTAACACTTATTGCACTATACTCTCGCTTGCTTCGATGGACCTGAGTTTCAAGTGTGTTGGTTCGGTGTGGTTCTGTTAACTACACTGGAGTCTAATTGGCATAGGGTGATCAAAAGATTTCAAGCTCAAGAGAACTAGCTCCAACTCACCTAAGTCGACAACACTCTAATAGGGACACTTTTAATAGTGTCAGTCTTTCCTCGTGTGGTTTAGTTTTCAGATCCCGGACCAATTCAGTGGCACGTCCTTATGCAGTCTGTAGGAACAGTTAATCCTTCTAAGGAAAGGGTGGTCAGATCGCAATTCTGTTTCCCACGTGCAGTCGAATGAAATTGTCTTAGGCTGGAAATATTTGGGGTGAAATTAGCGGAACACTTGACTAGCGATAGAGTATTGCGAGCCATATATATATATATATGCTATATATATATGTACGTTTTGCTTTTTAGCTGTCAGTTCTCACCAACTCCACATGTTGAAGGATAATTGGCTCTTCACAGAGATGGACTCCAAATA
Organism: Paragonimus westermani; assembly: GCA_008508345.1. Lineage (NCBI taxonomy): Eukaryota > Metazoa > Platyhelminthes > Trematoda > Plagiorchiida > Troglotrematidae > Paragonimus > Paragonimus westermani. The sequence continues at coordinate 11,694 of QNGE01003826.1, read as the reverse complement.
AATGCATAAAATTATCCTAATCCCGCGTTGCAGAATGGAAAACAGATTATCTGTTCATTTTGCTAAGGTTTCTATGACCACCAGTCGCTGTGTTAATGAACTTCGTCTTGAAGATGAGATTATTTTGGACGACTAAATGATCGTTTATTCACTATATGGCAGTCATACAGCCTATTAACCATCAGTGCCTCATTAGCGAAAGGGTGGTCCGGTTGCGTCGATTTGCGGCTAGTACGTCAACCAGCAAGTTCTGAGATATGTTCTGTAAGACCCGATGCCTCAGTCGTGTGAAAAAGTCGCGCAGACGTATAATTCTCATAGCCTATGCATGGAGAACTTAAAAATGAGCTTGGTGTTAGTTACTGTCATTTTCTAGGAAAATGTTAGAAAAACTTAAGGCACTCATAATCCCAAATCCCATCTTCTGTGGACTCGTCCTTTGTGTGGCCGGAGGACGAATGATTGCTGAACACTCCCACTGACCGATGCTCACGTTTACTTAGTTGAACTGTACATCAAAGGACTTCAGTAATTGCGGTAAGTGTTAGTTTGATGTACGTGGAGGCTTTGAGTGATGCGTCGACACGAGAGACTGATTCAACTACCTTACCTTCACTGCTGTCAGCGCTGAAAAGAAGAATATCCTTCCTGATAAGCTCAATGTATGAGTAGGAAGTGTCAAGCTAGGGTTCATTCATAACAATCAGCTGGGTCCGTAAAGGGGGATAAGGCATACGAAGCACAACTAGTTTATTGACTGGTCCTAGCGAATCGGCCGATTGGGCGAAACGCGTACGCCAACCTCGTTTGAGCTTATCGTTACATGCTGAACATAACGCGTAGATGTATGCGCGCAGGACTTGGACAAACATCCCAGTATACCCTTTCGCGGTGGTGACACCCGTCGATTGGAAGTCAGAGCAGTCAAAGTGGTCTGAATGTGTTCTTCAGAGTGGAAACTAGGTTCAAGATCGATAACAGAATGTTTGCGTATTGAATTGGCGCCAGGCCAAAACTATGTAAAACTTTTTGAATCTATCAGCTAGGATTAAATGGCGGCAGAGAAACCCGTGGTTTTTGAAAAATGTTGTTAGAGCCTTATTCCTACATGTCCCCGTCGTCCTTTCATTTTTAGTATGATTGGTGATGAACTGGGAGGCGGGCGCTAATTGTTTTCTGCTCAAAGCGGTTCATGCTTATGGCAAGGACTGGGAGCTAGTAAGCACTGCTTTGCAAATGATTTCCAAGACGTTTTTGCGGGATGAGCCTACCCAGGATTTATCCAAACAGGTAGGTTTAGTTATCTCTCTTTGATCGGACGTACATTCAGAGTTGCTCCTTGCAATATAACTATCTTATTGCGTCTGCCAGACAAAAGTCAGTCTGTCGAAATGGATTTATGGTTGGTTTTTAGATATGCTAACGAATCAGATGAGGCCAAATTATTAAAATTGGCCATGGATTTCTATACCGCTCAACGACGTGAAAAACTGCACACAGCTAGGTTAGAACTGCTAAAAAGAATCAAGTGATTTGGGATGTACGCACTTTCTAATAACTTTATCCTATTTCTAGGATTGCGGAGGAGGATGCAGAGAAACTGCGCGAAGGTCGTTATTCCGAAATTCCCCTTGCTCGTTTGACAATGTGAGTTATTTGTGGGTTATTTGCTTAGTTTTTGTTAACTGTCTGTAAGTGATTTCGTACTATTAGCAAACCTCAACCTCACTCATCCTCATCATTGACAGCAAAAGTTGATTAGTTCATACCGCATCCTTATTACAGTGAAGCAGTGCAGCGTAAAACTGTGTATATAGAAAGCAGTTTAACTAAATGGACCAGAATAACTCCCTGGTTGTGGGCACGAAGGGGAGTGGGTGGTAGAAGGAGGTACAGTACCCCCAATCCTTTAGAGTTTACATTGGATCAGTCACAGACGGAACACCTACATCCGGGTAACATGTTATCATGGCCACTTGGACGCATACGCTACCCATTCAAAAGCTCTTTCGTGTGATCTTTTTATCTCCTCTGTTCTGATCTAATGGACTGTCTAGTGGTACTTGTATGAAACCGCTGGCGTAGAAGTTCCCGGTTGTCTCCTGTTCACTTGTAATTGTGGACGATTGCTTGGCTGTGAATCGCAGGTTACACTCCAGGACCACAGTTTTGTAGCTTGTCTTTCCTCTGGTAAGTTTTTTAAATTCGGCGGAATCACCAGACACTTCTCACCGGGTTGTAATGTTCCGACGTCAAATTCAACTGTATACTTTTCAACCATACACTGAGGAGATGTTCACTGTTATTGTCTACTGAGTCGCAAGTGAACCTATCAAGACTAAACTATAATGATTTCCAGTCTTGCCATGATGCCCAGACAGAATCGGAACAAAAAATCCCACGAGTTATTGGCATCCAGTCATAGCTAAGTCCAGCCAATGTAAGTGTTGGGGTTGGGACTATCGTGCGAAACCGTAGCCATTTGGGCTAAATTTTTTAACCAGTTGGACGTCATAATTCTTTTGCATATCGTGAACTGTTTACCACCGATAGTTATCGGTTTAGTACACCTGTGCCTTAGTGTCCCACTTGTGTATGTCTTAGAATACATATTTCGGGCCACTGGCCTGTTTGACTCTTAACTCATGCGTTTACTTGCTCACTGTCTTTTTCGACGATAGCTACCGAAAACGGTGTCGAGCTTTTGGCATTGCAGACGTAATCGGACAGCGTCTGGGTCTGGAGCCATTACCACCTGGAACAGACAGCGAGAACGAGGCCATTCGAAACAGTGTCGCTGTACAGGAGTTGCTGCACACGGAGATTGGGGAAGAAATCGTCGACGGTAACGGCGGGACGTGGTTTCCTCTACGCACCACCATTCGTGAAGTTTTTTCTGAGTCTGAGAAGCACAGTATCCAAGCTTCCATGTCAGAGTATCTCCGAGCGCAAGGTAGTCAAGTATACTCTTATTTCTAACAACTGCGTCAATTTTCTCTGCTACTGCAGGGTAATGTGTCTAACATGAATTTAGCCTACCCCTTTTTGCTGCATACTTTTCGAATTTTGTCATTTGATAGTGATTGTTCCTCATTTTGGTCGATCAGAACACACGCCTGTGTGGTCGGTTTCAACTTTTAGTCTTAACATTGCGCCCTAATCGCTTCCGTCGCTGTGCTCAAAATGAATGATCATATTTGCTTTGGTCGAAAATACCCATTGAAGTCATGAGAATGACAGAGTACTGAACGAGACTTGTTTTCTGTGTTCCATCATCAGGCCAATTACAACACAATAGATATGAAAATAGTGACTAGGGTGAGTCAGAAAAACGATCAATACGGGCTATGGACGGCGTGTTCGCTATTAGTTACACAGTCACTGTGCCTAATCGTGGGCTTGATTGATTGTGGGCCAGGGGAAGTTAAGTATCCGCACGAACTTCTTCTGAGCGCAGAGGTCAGGGTTGCGCAATCGGCTGCTGATGGCTTCGGCAACAGTCAACGTTCACAATCTAACCATTTTTGATCGATTCCTTAGCACTCGGTAGACAATTTGAAAAGCATCTTTCTTACTGACAGAATGATTGGAGTCGGCCAAATGAGCAACATTCGCGCTTGAAACCGTTTAAATCACACCACAGTTCAACCACACAGGATGGTTTGCACGCACTCTGTCCGACAATCGTCTTGTAGTACGACCAATATATGATGCTCTACACGGGCACACAAGTGAGCACACGCAACAACTAGTTGCAAAATATAGAAGTTTGTCTTTGGGTTATGAACTGTTAACGGGTTTTGTACGGAAACTCACGCACAACTGAGTTGCAAGGTAGGTTGTTTCGACTGACTTCCTTAGCTTTCTGGGGATAACTTCGGCCATGGGATCTCCCTTGAAGTGAAGACTAATAAACGCAAGTTTCTTATTCACAGAGGGTGCCTTAAGTTTCAACCCTACCGCCTGCCTCGCCTTCTGAATGAAACGCATTGGGTAGCCATTCTGCATGAACACTTCTTGTAGAAAGTCCAGCTCAGCTTGCAAAGTGTCAGAGGAGCAGATCTTTAACGCCCTACCCGTCAGGCATCTTATGGGGTTTCGCTTTTGATTTAGTGGAACAAAACTGTCGAAGGGAATGTACTGGCCACTCCAAGTCTGTTTTCTGTACACCGTCCGTCGGATTGAACCATCTTCCCTTCTTACTATACCAACATCCAAAAAATTTATTTCACCATTGTTCTCTGACTCAGTGAATTTAACACTGTTATGAGCGGAGTTAAAAGCTGCCATAACTCTGTCCATGTTGGCATTCTCGTTGATGACGCAAAAAATATCAACAGCGTTTGTAAAATGCAAATCGTTCGATGACCGCATCCAATTGGTTAGTCTCTAGTTTACTCATGAAAACGTCAGCTAACAGTGGACCCAGAGGCGAGCCCATCGCCACTCCATCTCTCTGTCGGTAGATCGTATTGCGGAACAAAAACTGAACGTTACTTGTACAGAGCACCAACAGTTCTCTTAGTTTATCCATTGGGATGCCCACGTGTTTGTTGTTACGCTCGATGTAATCGCATAAGTAGTCAATTGTCTCTTTTAGAGGCACGTCCGTAAATAGTGAGGCAACATCGAGTGAGAACATTCTTTGGTTGTTTAAGTTCGGGTCTTGGATTGCGTCCATCAAGTGAAACGTATCCCGGAGGCTGTGTTTTGCCAGTTCCAACCTGGTGGGTTCGAGCAGACCGGCAAGCCATTTAGCCAGAGGATGATAAGGCGAGTTGCACATAACTAGAATCGGCCTTAAAGACACGCCTACTTTGTGCACTTTGAGCAGACCGTATAACCTGGGGATTATTGTTCCAGTGGGACGCATGCGCTCGAAAGTGGCCGGGTCAATTATCCCCTTCTGTTTCATTACACGCAACGTTCTAGATTATATTTGCCTTACAATTCTTTTCATTTAATTAGCTATCTTATCGCGCCGTATCGGTACAGAACTTCCCGAAGATGAGACGTCCAGCGTCGATACGCTATCATCGGTTCAGACGCATCCCGATGTGAGTTTTTGTGATGTACTTTTTCGCACACATTACTGGTAATAAGTGATGTCTCACATTACTGGAAGAACCCATTCACCTGACATAATTTATCGAAGATATCCATCTATCAGCATTTTATAATTGTGAAATCACTAAATGAACCATGGATAATGGTTCGTCACCATACCGACTCGTTCGGCAAAATCCTACCGCCCTAAGGCGGGATAGGCGGGCCTATTCGAACCACTCAGCATTTCCTCTGATTTCATGTCAACATTTGTTTGAAATACTTAACTAGCTACTAACAAATAATGAGTAGCTCTTTCATATATCGGCCACATGACTTCACGTAGCCGCCCGAAGTTTCCCGTGCGTTTGTGGTGCGTCAGCCGAATGACGCAAATTAAGAAGTGGATGCCTTGTTAGTCTACCCTGGAGGCCATGTTCGGACTTCAGTCCTAACCTAAAACTCCTACTGCCTGCAACTACAAAAGCGAACGTCTATTACACTTTTACTTCTAAGCCCTTGTTCGAATTCGGATAAAAATGGTTTTTCTGGGGTTTTTAAATAAACGATACTTGCTTTGACCATTAGTAGCGCGGTGATTTTGGTGGTAACTCCACCTTACTTACTATGTAGCCTTTGTGAGCTATCTGATCGGGTCGCTGGCTCAAAACCATGCTCTGCTACCACTGTGCGATCAGGGAAAACGCTTGAGGTGTTTGGATATGTAACGACATACGTAACCATTGAACTTATTTGCTTATGCAATGTCCTACTGTTTTTCATTCCATTTATTCACCAACGTCATTGTTTTTTGTTCGTGGAAGTCATCGATTGTGCACTGATTTTTGGACTGCATCTTGGCGTCTGTATATTTGTTGTAAGTACTCGTAGTTGCTTGCCCCCTGTAATCTCAAACCGCAATGATTATTTGAGCATCGCCTTACTGATTGATGTTACTGCGTAGTCGTCCTATCGGGTGAACTAACGCCGTTGTGCTGAAGCTGAGATATTGCTGTGGCTCCCAGATCTAGGCAAGAGAGTGCTTCAAAACTCCGGGTTGAAACGTGCGACTTAGCAGGTTAGATCACAGAGCAGCAGTTGAACGAACTCATTTAAATCCCATCTTCCATGAGTAAATGCTTCATCTTTATTTCTATCCGTGGCCCGGAGGACCACGATACGGTTTTTGTATTACCTATGTTCTCCTGTTCACCCGACTTCATTTTGATATCGTCAGGCTTGACTCAGTGAGGCATCAGTCTATCCAGGTCGTCGTCGCTCCGCATCAAATTCCGACGCCCGTTCATAATAGCGGTTCATTAAATGCTGCTTATCGAATTTTATCGACGTAGCAGTACTCAGCACACATTTTAAGCGGAATATCATTTAATGATGATTGTATTTGCACTGTTTACCATAGTTAGCAGCTAATCCGGATAACATTTTCGCTGTTCGTGACTTAGGTCAACAACTACCTGCTAACCAAAACTTAACAGAATTTGTAATCGTTCAGACTAATCATTCCTTTAGTGTGTCCTATATATACTCAACACGTGAAAGCCACAAGGAGAAAGCAAACGTACTACAATATGAGAAGAAAAAACGCGTTGTGTAATCTGAAGGAGGAGAAAAATGTGATGGGGTAGAAAGGAGAAAAGCACAATGGTGCACAGAGATCATCAACACGAGCTCCATTGGCTTCTGTTTTCCGCCAAATCGGCGTGCTTAATCGATAGTTTTTATTGTTCTTCGGACCCTAGCCAAGAAGCCGTCAGCGCCCTAACGAACCAGGCCCCAGAATGAGCACCGTCATATCCTCGAACGCAAACCATACGCTGGCCACCAGGCTGCTTTTCTCAGTCTAACCTACCACTCGCAAAGGAGAGACGATATGGCAGACGGCGGGTTAGCATTTGTAAGATGTAGTCAAGCCAACAAAGCCTATGAGATGAGGTAATTATGGTAATGAGTCGACAGAGTCTATCCGTTCCGAAGACAGGTTGGTGAAATTCGTCATTGCTGACACTGTGTTCCTATCACACGCCACTTCGGGTGCACCGGTCATCGGAAGCGAATACTCTGTAAGCATCCCGCGCGCGAACGTACCAAACTTCGGAGGCGCACAATAGGACTGCCCTTTCGGTGGCACTGTATGCTCGGTCTTTCTCAGGATGACTGAGGTCATGCGGACATCGTCGATGGTGTAGGTTGGTAAATCCCATTCGAGTCTTAGTCCCACGATTCGTGATCTCATCCGACATTCCGTGGGCGCTGGATACAGCTTCCAAGCTACATGAACTTCTCGATTACTTCCAACGGCTCACCGCCAAGGTTGAGAGTCGGCTCAGAGTCCTTTCAATCTCGTAACAACACCTTGCATTCAGTAGGTGCAAAGACCATACCAAACTGACGAGCGGAAGCTTCTACTCTGTCTGAGATGTTTTAGGCTTTCTATGAGCTCTCACAGGTTAGGGCGATTTCGTCTACATATCTCATGTGTGGAAGTCGAGTGCCTAGAACAAATCCACATCGGCATATTCGTAACTGACTGTGTTGTTCAATTGAAGACGTCTTGCACGCAAACTAACGTGTTATATTCCGTCATCATAGTCAGCTTTCTCACAGGGATGTTATGTTCAAACTCTGTTGTCTTTCTTTACTCTTCATTTCGTCATTTTTTATCTGCCATATCTTTTAATATTAGCGCTTCCGTAATTTCCTTGAATGCTTTTGTATCTGACGTCGCTTTCTAAACCGTTTTCCCTTGCCGCTAAACTGCAACAAACTTCCCAATGATAAACTGCTCTGGGGCCCCTACTATTCTGCGTATTTGAAGGTGATAGGCAGCTGTATGCTTTCTTGTACTTTTCTCAGCTGTCAGTAACAAATATTGGAGAATCGCTTGCTTTCAGCTCTTCGATTACAACGTCTTGTACGATCGTCAAATAACTGGAACGGCCAGCTTAGTCTCATTGAACACACCTCCCTGTCACGGATCCCGGGCCGACGGAGTAGCTGCGAAATTTATGGGCTTCGCTTTGCCATTAATCAGTAGTATCACCACATCTGGCAACCGTAGTTTTCGTAACTTGCCTCCGTCTCAACGAAACCGGATCTTTACTCAGCATGACGCCCTGCACGTCGGGATGGCCTATTGAGCTAACCTAGATGCTTTTATGCTCAAATCGATAGAGTCACTTTTGTTACGCATAGACTTAGGTGGTTAATTCATGTATTAAGGATGCCAGTTGATTGTCTTCCATACCGAACGGTTTCTGCCGACGCCACGGCGTGAGGTGTTTGGTAATCAACTGGTGGCTCAGCGTGGTCACGATACAAAGGGTTAGTCGCTGAAGATCGGATTCGCCTTCCGGGCTGCAGCCCTCGCAGCTTCTTGGTTGAGTATCTGGAGACTTCAAGTGAGATTGCGGCCACTCGGGCCTATGGACGTGTTTGCTGTCGATGTTCGATCGAGTTATCCGTGGGGTGGATGCATTTAATGATGCAGAGCAGTAAAATTCGCAAGAAAGCTGCCGTACAATGACACCTCATTGGTCGGTTGTTTGTTTTTAAGGTATCTTGCGTTTGGTTGTTTGATTTTAGACGTATCTTCATGAATTAGACCTCCCCTCTCCTTTATTATTTATTGTTTGTGGCGTGCTTTTTCATCATAGTTGTATGGAGTTAACATCAGCGGAAACCGGGGATGTTTTGCTTGCTGGGATGCTGCTATTGTTGTTGATGATGGTTGTAAAATACCTAGATATATTCCTTGACACTGCAACCCTGTGACACATGTTGACCATTCTACCTATCTGAGTGAGGGTAAGTAAACCTACGGACAGCTCTATCCTTATAGCATACGCACCTTCAGCGATCATCTCCATTCGTCTCCCGATGTGGCCGCTTCACGAATTGACTCGTCCTTTTTCAAAGGATGTACATCCATACTACTACTTGGTGTTGCTCGGCTTTACCCCTGTGCCCGTGCCACTAAGCACATTATATATAGAGGTTGCGGAAAACTAGACGAAACGACTTTATATTTTCCACTTGTAATGGTTTTGTTTGTGATTAAACGGCCAACAGGCGAATAAACAGCTATAAGAAGATTCGTTGCAGGTTAGCGGTGGTTAACAGTGGATTTGATTGATACAAGTTGAGCATCACACCATTGGTAATCAACTTGTTTCAACTAGCATTCAAAATGTCGCCCAACCAATTTAGTGATTTCCGTGATCTCAACCTTAAAAGAAGTCAATCGTAGGATCATCGGTGGAGGTTAACTGGATACTTATTGTGTTTCTTCCCGAGGCGATCAAGTAATCAGTGCATTACTAGCAATTGAGTGCGACTGAACGTTTGCATATGATGTTTCAGTCATGCCTAATGTGAGGTCATTTGCGCAGTGGTCAACACGGCTGCCTCATGTAAACATGGTCGGACTTCTAGTCCAGGCCGTGGCAAGGATTTACACTGCACTGACAAGACCGAAACCCAAGTATAGTGTCTCTTCTCGAAAGGAACTGATTGGAAAGTCTGTAGGAATACAACATTTGCGATCAATTGTGAGGAACATGCAACGATCCTAATAGTCCGCTCGACGGTGTAAGAACAGTTTTAGATTATATAAAAGGTTATCGTTTGGTATGTAGTAGATAGTCTTCGATGCTGCCCACTCAATTACGGCTTAACAAGTCCAGCTGCAGGACACCATGGCTTAGATCTCATGTGCGATTGCCCGATGGTAAAGACAATCCTTACAGTTGTGTTCGTTAGTTGTTTGACAACACTTTTGACATGAGATGAGGTCTATCATTCACAGCTCAAGTAAGTGCCTCATAACTTCTGCGCAATCTTTTCTATCCTAATCCTTTCATGAGTACGGTTTTACTTGCGCTATACTGACCCATTAATAAGTGATGTTCATTTCTCCCACACAACTTTGTATAGCACAGTTCACTGGAACGAAGTGCCATATAGTCGCAAAAACACAGATGACATTTAAGAATGTTTTCATTCTATGAATACGTTCACATAAATGCGTAAGATTTGTGAATCGTGCACTTATAGCTCATTCCTCTAAAGTAGATTCCTAAAACTGCTTTATGCAACTTCAGATTCCCAGCGTAACTAGACATTTTCTTGACAAACCTAAGTCATAGAAGGTGACTAACAATTATTTGTCTTCGTAAAAGTTTGCATCTGTGTGTATAGAGGACACTTATTGAGAAGTAAGAACTGATTAATCACTGATGTTAAATCAAAGCATTGAACTACTCGATGCATAACAGCCACAGCGGAAGTGATAACGATTTGGTCACATAGTTCAGTCCTGTCGGCGATGGAATTCCGTAGGCAGCCTCCGATCCCACTGGCCATGCTCGGTGCATTTTTTCTATCACACAGAGGGAGTGTGAAGGTGTGATTGATGCAGCCACGGTCAAGGTTAAACCGAGCTCACTCCACACGGATATGTTCTTCACGCGTTTCGCTTTGTCTACGAATTATAACGACTGCAGGCAACTTTGACGCAATAGGAACCAAGCTTATCCCTCCGTGATTTGTACAAGAATTGCCTGAACCCTTCTTGAAAATGGAGAGGACGTTGACCCAACCGCAATCATTTGAAACGACTTCACTGATCCAAAGTTTTTGAAGTTGGATTTCCATCTGTAAAAATAGTAGGAGAGACTTCATCTGGGCTGGGTGACTTGTGACGTTTCAGAAACTTCATCTCGTGAGAGACTTTTGTTTCCGAGAGCAGAGGAACGTGGACAGATCGATGAGTATAGAGACCCAGCGGTTGACGTGTGAACGAGCATTGGTATCACACGAGGCAGTACTGCACTTATGCACTGCATTTCCTTTGTGTGCCCAGTGTGCTTCAGTTTCATCTGGTAAGTAGGAACGTAGACTAGAAGCAAGTGCACACCAGTGAGCATAAAGTGCCTGTGTCCATGCTAGTTCAAGTAAGTCAATTTGTGGTTGACGACAAAATGGCCACTGACCAAAGTACAGATCGAACTTGGCGTGTGCCAGTGAGTGATCGAAATGTACAGAGATGCTCCAGATTGATTTACAGCCTTGAAGGCAACCACGTCACCGATAGCTGACGACTGTGTGGTCACTCTCCGTCCACGATTGACTCGGCGACGAAGGTCCACAGGTGACGCATTGAAGTCTGGAATGTCGGAACTTAGTACCCGCCAGAAGCAGACCGTTATTGGCACAGAGCTGCAACAAACGTTGACCGTTGTGTGTCCGACGTGTACCGCAAGAGTACGGTCTACCTAAGTCCCATTCGTCAACGTTCATCATGTCTTCCTGAGCGTTGGAATTTCCAGTCACTAATGTAGTGTCCGTGCGCCGCACGGCGTGAGCTAGTGATAGAAGTGATCTTTTATTGAGTCTGGACTACGGTTTTGGGGGTGCATGCCGCAAAAGCTAGCAGGCAGTTGACAAATGGATTGAGAATAACACAACGTTACGAGTAGGTTGTAATACTCTACTCTAACTAACCTCAACAAGCAGGCGGTGTTTGTATTGGGTGTTTCTGGATGCTCTAACCGTACCTTCGAGTCTGGCAACGCAAAGGTGTCTGATGAGGGGTATCCACTCACGCGGCGCCTTCTCTGCGTATGCACT
>QNGE01003825.1:0-74571 GCA_008508345.1 Paragonimus westermani | reverse complement strand
CTACGCGTTGCTCAACGTCTTCGTGGAAGATCGTACAATTACTGAGAAAGCGTTTCGTAGTCCCGTGAAAATTACAAACTCACGGGGATGTGTAGTGTTACAGCCCATAGTTTGGGCAGTATAAAAAACAGATAGCATACACTACGTCAATTTTCGTCACAGTGTATCTGACCTCGTACACCTTATGTATTTCACTACGCCCACATGACCCAACGGTGTGACTGTATCCAAAGTCATTCGTATATAGTCCGATAGTAAGTAAATACATACATATATAATTACTATTGGACAATGCCCATATATATATGACCGTGTATTCGGACACGTGGTTATGAATATGGTAATACATATATATAACCATAGTAGATCACCATATATTATGTACGTTACTTGACATGCACACCTGACATTAAACAAACGGCCGCATTTGTATGCTTTCTTCCTTTGAAAATGCACACTATATTTATCTATACACCTACAAATTTGTTGTTCGTAGGGATGCACATTCTGCCATTATTTTGTAGATAGACTCATCTACCAACCGATCAGAGAATTAGACTTTTCGAGTGATTTTTTCCCGGGTAGGGATTAAAATCATCTCCGATCAGAAAACTCTCATTCACATCGAGGTCAAGGCCAGGGCGATCCAAATTTCACGGGTTTATTGGATATTCATGAAAGTATTCGACCTATTGTTGGCCCGCTTCTGTTCGCCACAGAACGAGGACTTTGGCAACGGACAATCTTGCGTTGAGGAGGGTCGTCGCGAAAGCATCGGAGCGAAGCATAAGCACGGGGTTAACAAGTGAGTAAATGCAGAAAAGAAATGGCATAGTGCAAGAATCCAGTCGCCCACCCCACGAACCCGAGGGCACGCTCACCACATGCACTTGCCAACAGAACATGCAGTGGGGCATACAGACAGACACCTGACAGGCACAATATACGAAACAGACACACCTCCAAATGCCAGTCATACCGGTTTGTGTGGTTCTTTATATACTGCTGCTCATATCGGAAATTGATTGACAGACCTGGCGGAGTGGAAATGCTCGAGAATTTCCCTGATATTTTTTTGATCTCATCTCAAATGCGTCAAACGTTGTGGCTGAAACGATTCCTTCTGGCAGGTTGTTTCAGAAGGGACCACTCGGAATGCGAACGACTGACGGCTGTAGAACAAGCGGTAGCGTCGAATCTATAGACAGTAGCTATTCTCCTTTGAATCGGCCTGTTATTTCCCGAGTAGGATGGATGAGCAAGGGTGACTTCAGTCAGTTAGAACCTTCTAGGCTAGTACGGAATATTTTCCCTTTCGTCGAAGATCCAGGTTGAACAGATTCGGAATTCGAAGTCTTTTTAAAGAACTCAGGTACAGTACCACCCTCAGTGAATACGCAACCCTGCACCAAACCACTTCAAACAGTAAGACATCCTTACAGAGACACGGGAAACATGAAGTTTAAATATCTACTTCCAGTAGAGGGTGAACCAGGGTAAAGTAAATGGGAACCGAGTTTTCCGGGATTGGGTAGCTCAAGCTACAGCGGATGAATTTGGAGATATTGGTAGCCTTACTTGCCATAATCGCACAGCTGATGAGGAGACTGAGATATAGGGTGACAACTGACTGTAAGTATTTCTGGTGCCCAGAAGCACAGTCCAAGATTATCTACGTGATACGGGGTAGTACTGTCATGACGAAGCCTCAGGACCTCACACTACGCTGTGCTCAGCTACATTTTGTTTAACTTACCCCAGATGCAAAAAGTGTCGAGATCTGATTAGAAAATTGCTTCATCTGAGGGGCCACGAATCATCCTCAAATGCTATGTGTCGTCTGCGTACAAAATAATGCCTGAATATAAACGCGACAGCATTTCATTTACGCACAGGTTAAACAACAAGTCTCTTAAAACTGAGCCTTGTGGAGGCCCAGACGAGGCTTTTCAAGTTGTTCAGTAAGTTACTGATGAGTAGTCAGGGAGTTGGTTTATTTTCAAGTTGACCATCACTCACATTTGATCGCAACCTTTGCATTCAGATAGAATTTCTAGCCAGCCNAGACACGACAGAATTATCAAATCTGAACGCACAATAACTCAGTAAGTTTCATTAGCTCGGATAGATGAGGTGCGTCCACTAAGATACGCCCCCAGCCACCCCAGCGGTTTCCCTTCAACTCCGTGCTCACCACGGTCCAGTTTTCAAGCTCAGCACGAACAGCGATACGACCAATGTCTACGTCGTTGATGACAAAGAGCCCACTGAAATTATGGGTTCCACAAATGATTGACAAGCTGGCGCCGGTGGCATTTCACCAGTAACATATTTTCGAGCTTATCAGCATGGTTTTTTTAGTCAGGCCAGAATCTGCAAGCAAATGGGAAATACATCGTTTTGCCGAAGCGCTTTCAGACAACTGGTTATAAAACCACTTAAGGTTTTGTCTTACTTGGGCAACCGTATGCAACTGCAATTCGGATTCTTCACTACAAACAGCCACAATACACTCGCTTCTCATAAGCTGACATTGACTGTAGGCTTCTGAGATCTGCGGTAACTTGATTTGCATCCAGGCATAACGCCTTTTGCAAATAAGTTTTCTCGTATATCCACAGATACCATGGGACGGCTTAGCACTTTTGTTTATTCATAGCAGGACCGATAAGTTAGTCTCTGTATCACCAGTAGTTTTAATTGAGTGTTAAAATACTTCCACGAAGTGTGAGAATGGTATGTCCTGAAACGCCGTTAAGAAGTAGTTGCCCTTACCTATGTAATCCTCACTAAGGTAGTTGCGCAATGTCGGGGGATCAAATAGCACCCCGGAAGATGCACAAACAAACCGGAACGAAATTTAAACGTGCATACTGCAACCTATACATTTTGGTGCTAATATTCCAGCGAGACCATGTTCGTAAGTGAAGACTAGGCCTGAATTGAAAGGTGCAAAAACTTGGCGCCATCTGGTTAGACCTAATGCATTTTCAAATAACCCTAATTCAATATCGGTTGGTAGAAAGGACGCGGCAGAGGAGTCCAGACCAAAACGCACGCCCAGAGCTTCAAAATCAGTAGCCGGGTGAGTAAAATCACCTACCTGAAGTCAACTAAATGACTGTGTGAAACTGCGGCTAGATTGCTGTCATACACTGTCACTTGCAGGCGGTCGGCATGTAAAAACTAAAGCAATAGTTCTATTGAAACAAAGGCGAATACGTGCGAAATTAGAGTCAGGTACTAGGCGCAATACTGGATCATCTATTTTAAAGTGATATATAGGATTAAACAGGCAAATTGCCACTACACCACAGTGCGTATCGTTTTTATCCTTCTGGAAAACATTCACTTTCGGTGGGTTTATTTCCACGTTCCTTATATCTGGCCGGGGCCCGGTACCTATAAGCGCCAAAATGTCAAATTCCTATCCTACGTTGGGCAACTTCGGCTTTGGAAGCTTATTCGCCAAACTTGAAATGTTGGTGTACCTGCAACTCCCGTCATTTTGGTAGATTACTGAGGGCCCAGACGTTACACTCTTACTGTCCGGTATTGTGACCAATGAACGAGTGAATATTTCAAGTGCAGTTGAGGTTTTAGGTCCAAATGGACTGATTCCGACCCGCAAGGAGTCGGCGAGATCATGTTTTTCGAGAGGACTTGTTCAGGGATATCACTAACTGTCGGGAAGCTAACTATCGGCCAGGGTGTTGGAATTGAGAGTGACGATCCTTCAAGTCGCTTTCTTAACCCGGGAAGAGTATGATGCGCCCAAATGTCTCCGGGTACGTTCGAATTGTGAGAGTCTTGCATTCAGAACCATACTTGAAATGTCAGCCACGAAGAATCCAGCCCTCAACAGTCTTGATGCTTCTAGGTGAATAAAATTGGCTTTCTTGTTATTCTAGTCCAGATGGGCTTCTCCACTTGCTGTTGACTAACTTCTTGGCTTTACGGAACGAGGAATTTAGTCAAGGACATTATGGAGTAGAACGGAATCTCTGCGAATGGGCCGAGCTTGAGCGCAAGCGCATAGTTTACAGGTGAATAGATGTGATGGAAAAATGGTTTTGCGTAAGTTCATTTTCCACTTGAAGCAATCACAAGCGAACTCAACGTTACGTGGAACAAATGCACCTGTTTTGCAGAACATACAGACAGACAGGCACTCATCAAACGGAACGTACAGTGGTTTTGGGCGATTACTTTACGGATTTGAGGCCCAAGTCACCAGTCTTCGGCCTGTTTGTCCATTGCAATATCTAGCCAGCGTCCGCTGATCTAAAGGACAGTCGTTGATACTAGGGTATAACACTGCTCTCAGGGTTTACAGAAAGCATTGTGAGCACATCAGGGTTAGGAATCTGAAGAGGATTCAGTCAAGTGCGGAACTAACAGCGTTTTACAAAGATCCCCAAAAGCGCAACTAACAATCCCAGAAGGCAGGCCACTATAATGACTGCAAACTCTGTAGGAAAAGAATTGCCGCCTGCCATAAACTCATTGGCCAATATCAGCCTACAAAATAACGAACTGGGGGTAAATCTTATGCTGACGATGCGCTTGTCAGACCAAAGTTACCGAGAAGCCTAAATTAAGTAAGGACAAGTCGAGAAATTCTGGTCGCAACTTAAAAGTCATAAGTTGCAGGCCATTGACGAGCTTGGTGGCCACCTGATTAACATATTCAACAACGAGTGTGTCCCTACCCAATCTGGCGTAAACGTCTCGAACAGCATGCTCAGGCAGCCGTGTTACATAAACTCCGTGAAGCGTTTGGAATGCCCATTCTAAGCGAGGAAGAGTCCGTTTTATCATTCCACCTGTAGCTTTGCGGCCACCTACTTACAGGAGGCTGAAGGTAGGTCAGACGACACTCAGATACTGGAATCGTCCTTTAGATTCATCTTCCTCGTGTCCACTCATCTGGGCGCAATGAAAAGCACAAAAGCACTGTCGAAGTCTCCAGTGAGTAACACAGGTGCTCGCCTACTGCTGTTTGGAAGGGCGACTCTGATCGTCTGACCACCGAGCAATTGCTTCGAGATATATCTGAAGTGCAGTGGGACCATTGGCATTCTGGATCTATGAGACGTCAGCGTGAAGAAGTGTTACTAGAAAGTCCGTCTGGAAGGTCGTTGATCTACACAGAAAATGTAAAACAAACACAAAACATGTCGGTTATAATGCCTCACAAATTCCCCCCATAAATAATGAGAATAGCCGAAGCCACCCGGAGATATGTGATAACACCTCAAACGTATTATATGTCGAAAGAAAGCTAGGAATTTCGAGAAGACGCAAAAGCAAGAGATCACTTAGGAATCAAGCAAACTGTAGCGTTTCGTACAGCATTTTGTACTTTATAGTTTTTATTGTTCACTCTCTTCGCCGTTATCTAAATCACTCGTACACTCCACGTTTAAACCGTTATTCGATTGACTCGGTAATCAATAATTCAAACTTTACGTCCGAAGTCGTGAGCTGTGCTTTTCATTTGCGTCTTGTGTCGCTTGAGTACAGGTTTCGGGAGGGTTGAATGCTAACGGGACCAACCATGTATTTCAACAGGAATCTCTTAGGATCAACAATACGAATCGTATCCGTTGGATACTTTGTTCAGTGTAGGGAAAGTTCTAAACCACTGCACCCCCACGAACTATTGTGAGTCATCTCCTTTCGTTTTCATTACATTTTGGCTCCGTGTTCATATTCAAGTATTATGATAGTGTTTACATCCATTAAATGAGTTGGTGGGTCCGAATTTTTGACGTTCTCCTTCGTACATGTACGTCTCTATTTTGGTCCCGTTATCTCAGAACTCCCAATATTTTGCAATGATTTTTTATTCTGCCTCTAGTTTATTTTCCGAGAACACTGTCACCCTTAAATTACCTGCACTTGGTGTTTCTAACTTCCACGTTTGGTTCACCTGGGTGGAGGCATTTTTTCGATTTCGTGAGATCACTTCACAATCCACCATGTTTCCTTATGTGACTACGCAGTTTCTCACAGACATTACATCCGAAGCAAATGATATACTTAATCCCACGCCAAATGAGTCCCCATACGGTAAACTCAAAGCTGCTATTTTGAGGCGTACCACGGCGTCAGATGAGGTCAATCTCCAACAATCAATCTTCGGTATCGAGTTCGGTGATCGCACCCCTTCTTAGTTGCTACATCACATGGGATCCCTGGCAGAGGAAAACAGTATAGGTGGTTACATCCTCGAGCAACTGTAGACCCAATGCCTCGCGATCAACACCTCAGTCATTTTATCAGTACAGGACCCTGACACCCCACTAGAAAAGTTAGCAGAGACGGCGGACAATGTCCACGAATGTTTTTTCAAGAATTCCATCAACCATGTGCATGGATCTTCTCCATGTGCAACAAGAAACGCTTGATGAGTTTAACGACTGGTGTCTCAGCTAACAATCACTGTGAAGAACGTAGCTGGACACCTCATGAAGGGCCGTAAATTTTTGCGCACTCGACCCCACTCCTGCTTGCGACCTCGCATAGCTAAGCCGCAAACCTCTGATATCTGTTACTACCACAGACGTTTCGGTGACAATACCCGCAAGTTCACACCCATGTGCGTATAGCGGTCCGCCCACTGAGGACAATACCAATCAGGAAAACCACCCGGCCAGCCAGTAATAGCGACGGCTGCCGCTGGTCAGCCCAACAGTCGCCTGTTCAATGCTTAAGATAACTCCACCAGATTTCGTTTGCTGATTTACCCCGGTACAGTGATTAGCGTTAAACCCCCAGGTAAAATCAAACGCCATCTAAACCCGCGGAGTAAATCCTACAGAATGCCAACGATTCCAGAATCGCGACCAACGGTCAGCATCTCTTGATGGCCCACCTTAAATTTTCATCATCGCTGACGTCCAGCACCTAACTGTCAGCATTGATTTTTTCACCAAGTACCGTTTGGCTGTTGATCCCAGCCGCTGGAAACTCGTGGACAGTACCACTGCTTTGTGCGTTCACTGAAAAGCCACCACCATCAACTCGATCGGATTTCGAACGGCTTTAGTGGGAGCCAACCAGTATAAAGTGCTGATAAAACAGTTCCGAGGAATCTATCAACCTACACCTGATACCACAACACCGAAACATCATGTTTCACGTCACACCATCACCAAGGGATCACGCAAGTTCGAACTTCCGCGTCGAATGCTTCCAGAAAAGCTGAAGATTGCCAAATCGAAATTTGCGCAAATGCTACGTCCAGGAATCGTCCATCCTTCAAACAGCCCGTGGTCATCGCCTTTGCACATGGTCCCCATGAAGACTGCGTGCCGTGGCTACCAAACACAGCGTCACTGTGCCGGACCGTTATCCGATTCCGCATATTCATGACTTTTCCATGGGCTTTTCTGAGAAAGAGATCTCCGAAATATTTCTGATCAAAACATACCAAATTCCTGTGGCTTTCAAGGATATCGCTAATACAGCGATTACAACCCCATTTGGCTTATTCGGATTTGTTCGTATGCCTATTGGCCTCCGAAACGCTGCCCAAACATTTCGACGCTTCATGGACCAAGTTTTACACGGACTAGACTTTGTATTTGTCTACATTGACGACATGCTCGTTGTCAGCAACAATGCGCGGGAGCAGCTATCTCACCTGAAGTCTGTCTTTCAACGTTTAAATCACCACGGCGTCAACAGCAACGCAACCAAATGCGTCTTTGGTGCTTCCTCCGTCGGCTTTCTCGGTCATCGCATCGACAAGGATGGTGGCAAGCCATTGACGGATGATACCAATGCAGTTTTAGATTATCCATTGCCTCGGTACATCAAGAGCCTTCATCGGTTTTTGGAGATGGTTAATCATAATTGTCGCTTTATCCTCAATTGCTCTGACATGCTGAAACCCCTGACTGATTTGTTGCAGAATAACCCCAAAACGTTCGTCCTCACTCCAGAGGCTATCGCTGCTTTCACATCCGTCAAGCAGGTTCTGGCAAACGTAACATCTCTCGGCTATCTCAGTAATGTCGAACATGCACGCTTGGTTTTAAAGACCGACACATCTAGTCTGCCGTCGACGCCGTTTTGCAGCAGGTCATTGGCAATAGAGTCCGACCACTCATTTTTCTTCTGAAAGTTACAGCTTACCCAAACGAGGTACAGTACCTTAGGCAGAGAACTGCTGGCTATCCACCTCGCTGTTAAGCATTTCCGACACGTGCTAGAAGGACGCCAGCTTACCACCCTTACTGATAACAATCCGTGAACGCACGCCTGCAGCACTGCGCCAGGCAGGTACTCCCAGAGAGAGACCCGCCACTTAGACTTTCCCTCCCGTTCGTATTGCAGATTTCACGAGCTAATACTATGCATTCTCTTTTCGAGCATCTCATACCCCAATCAACGCTCTGGGAAGGAAATCTGTAGCGTTTCGTACAGCATTTTGTACTTTATAGTTTTTATTGTTCACTCTCTTCGCCGTTATCTAAATCACTCGTACACTCCACGTTTAAACCGTTATTCGATTGACTCGGTAATCAATAATTCAAACTTTACGTCCGAAGTCGTGAGCTGTGCTTTTCATTTGCGTCTTGTGTCGCTTGAGTACAGGTTTCGGGAGGGTTGAATGCTAACGGGACCAACCATGTATTTCAACAGGAATCTCTTAGGATCAACAATACGAATCGTATCCGTTGGATACTTTGTTCAGTGTAGGGAAAGTTCTAAACCACTGCACCCCCACGAACTATTGTGAGTCATCTCCTTTCGTTTTCATTACATTTTGGCTCCGTGTTCATATTCAAGTATTTTGATAGATGAGCAGATGGGGGTGCTGATTTTGACGGTAGGGACTAGTCTCTTCTGCTTGAACGCCCAATTCTGAGCAAAAGATAGGAGCTATGTTGCTTGGCTCTTGTCATTGTTTTGTAGATGAACTACACTTCTCCTTGTCCGTCGAAACTCCAAGATGAACAGTTTTAGACCTTGAAGTCTTCTCTGACACTTCGGACACCTGAGGCTTTCTACTAGTTTCTCAGCCCAGTGCTGAAATTGTTCTAGCATCAAAACATCTGAGACCGGGTGAACAGGCCGGGATGTTTACCTGGGGCACTGGGTGAACCACAGCAGAGTAAATAGAAGTGAGGTCTTCAGGGTTGAGACGGCCGCTGCTACCGTTGGTGAATTTTGGGATGCTAGTAGCTGAACTACTGAAGGACAGCAGGTCAGAGATCTCCATCCTGTTGAGGTACACAGAGCTTAATATCATCACCGTAACTGAATGTCTCACATTCGCGATGAAGCCTAAAACCCCTAAAATTCGCGTCCATCAACGGTATTATATTTGATCCACAGTTGCAAGGCGTTCTCAGATCCGAACATATGCCAGCATTTTCTCAGGGGTCTCGAATGTCTCTGAGTTTTACTGTCATCTGTGCACAACACAAGACAAAGATGATGTGTTGTCCACATTTGAGATGAACGGCAGCGACCATCAAGTTGACCGGTGCAGGGCCCTGGGAGACGCGTTTCGGACTGTCGAGGAAGTGTAAACTATGACAGAGAAAGCGCGTCCTGTGAGGTACGCTGTTAGCTACTACATCAGCCCCCCCAATTCGGTAATGTTGCAGTTTCAAAGGCTGCTGAGAAAACAATTCTTCCTAGAAAATTCTTATACCTCCCAAGGAAAATGGATGCTTCTATTTTGAGAACCCAAATGCTCGCCATTATCCCGGAAGATTGGAGCATTGCGCTTACATCTGAGTAGTCCGTTTAGTGGCTTAGAACAAGGGCTGCCAAAACCTTATAAGAAATCTGTTGATTTGCCTTCGGGCTGAACAGCAAACAAAGCTTGGTAGAAGGCGGTCATAAGTATTCCGTGTTAGGGGAATGGAAGTTGCGAGATTTGCGTCGGGGTACTTGCTGTTTGATTATGCGTGTCGTACGCGACATCGCTGTTAAAATTTCGCGATTGTGCTACTGATCGCACTTTCCATGTTCGGTCTCAAATTTCTCGCCCAGGAGGGCGGTAGAAAGGATTCAAAATGCTGAGACATTCCAGAGATTCCAGGTTGGGAACCCAAACTATCCGATGCAATTAAATTTGTTCGTTTCGATGTTCGGCGGTTTTCTGTTGACCTGAAAGGTAGTAATTGAAAGCAGGATGTAGCAACGCTCTCGAGGGTTATAGAGTGTACCGAGAACAGAGTAAAATAACCATCTAGCAGAACAGAACAACTTACCAACCTGACGGTTTATTAGGCGGATGGGAATCCAATAACACTTTGAGACGGTCCTTGGGAGAGCAGCTAACAATATCTAGTAAGAGGTCATTCCAGTAGTAGATAACTCTATAAGAAAAGAACTGATTTCTTGGGAGGGTACGAGGTCGAAGCTTATGGAGCTCCTTGTCTTGACCTCTTTGATTGCTATCACTTACTAGGGTGAAGAATTGTTGCACGAGTCCTGTGCTAAAGAGAGTGTGTAAGAATTAAGCCGCCGCGGAGTCCTCGGAACTCAATTGGATAAAGATAAAGAATTTCGAGGCGAGACCCGTAGGAGGGGGGCCATAAGCCAGTGACCATTTTGGTGGCTACTCGCTGGACACATTCAATGGCGAGTATGTCCTTCTTCAGCCGATGTAGACGACTTGATTGGCATACTCGAGCAGTGGTCTTATGTAGACTCAGTAAAGCGTGTGAAAGGTGTGCTTGCCTATGCGGGGAGAGGCTCTTTTTATCATCCAAGAGTCATGAGACCCCTTTTGGCGGCCAGCTGGTGGTGATAAAAGAAGGATAAACCGAACGACAGCCGAATCTCTAGGTTTTTTGAGGTCGACTCCCGCGATATCTCTTGCAATTTGTGCACCATGTATCACGAATAGGTTCCCGGAGTCTCTCCCGAGTGCGAGGGTGCGCACACTTGCTCTCGTTCAGAGGGAGACTCCAGTCATCTGACAAGCACTTGGGGCGGTCAAGGTCAATTTGCAATGCATTGGGGTCACACGCATTGCAGAGTTTCCAGTCATCGGCATAAAGAAGGGCGTTGCTTGAGATCAGCTCGGAAGGATTAATGATGTATATCAGAAACAACAATGGACCTAGTACCGACCTCTAAGGGACTCCCGCAGAGACGGGGGAAGGGAGTAATCCAGCGGAGAACCTCTCCTTGGATCCCATAAGCTTCTAGTTTATGTACCAGAGGACCGTGTGGGACTCTATGAAGGCTTTGGTAAAGTCTAAGAAGATAGCATGCGAGATATGACCATTGTCATTGGCCTCCGTAAGGCTATCCATGAAGGAAGCCATGCTGGGTGGAAGAGAAAAGGTTAGTTAACAAGAAATGCTTAAAGATGGTGTGTTTTAACAGTCGCTCCATTAGCTTGCATGGAATGCTGGTGAGGCTGATCGGCCTATAACTCGCGGGAGAGTGACGATCGCCTGTTTTGAATATAGGTGTGATAATAGCCTCTTTCCATGTCTCCGGAAGAGTGCTTGTCCGAAGTGTTTGTTCGGACAGATTGAAGAGGGGTACCGCCGAACCGAGAGCCGCTTCTTTGAGGATCCGGGGAGGGATCGCGTCTGGTCCCATAGCACTATAAGGATTGATCGTAAGCAAGAGGTCCTGAAGGTCGGGCACAGGGAATTCAGCTGTCAGAAGGGAGTGTTGGAAGTGGCTCCGCGGGAGACTGGATGCCGGTTTGGCAGATCCACACTGTAGACTGCTGAGTAGTATTCTCTCAACACGTCGACAATCACTTAGGTGTTTGAAGGTGGTTTTTTTTGTCGGGAAGCCGTGGAGAATGCGCTGGGTGTTTAATTTTTGTATGGCGAGGTAAATACTTGAAATGGTAATTCTTTGTCGCGAGAGCTACCCGTTGGTTTTTGACTGTACCTGTTGTGTGTTGCCGGATTTCTCGCTTGCACATGCTCCGTATAGAATGAGGGATCTCCAGATCATCTGACCTACCTGTTTGCTTCTGCTTCGAAAACAGACGTACTTCAAGAAGACGGCGTATGTTCCGCGGAAGCGGTATAAGAGAGGATACCGTCCATAGTTTTGAGGAACATGTACCTCATCAGATTCGTGAATGGCAGCCTCAAATGGTAGGTAGTTAACGTTCACTGAGTCCGATGTAAGGCTGAGTGTGCTTAGGAACGTCCTCAGTGCGTTGAAGACCACACTCTGGAAGTTTCGGAATGAAGTCCTTGTTACAGCATTTTGGAGCCGGTAACAGAGAGGGTTGAAGGTTAGTAATAGGTGGTCACTTCACCTCAGCGGTGATTCGATGACCATCCTATCTACCAGGTGAGTCTCGTTCGTAATGACCAGATCAAGCAAGGAGGGTGTCTGTACTGGACAGTGCCTTGTAGATAGATTGACATGCTATGTCCAGGTTTTCTCATGGATCAACATTGCAAAGCATTTTGAGAACGCGCAGCCACAGTCCTCATGAGAAGCCGCCACAGAGTTGAGTTTGGGCGCGTTGAAATCACCCATAATAGAAAGATGGGAAAAACTTTGGGCAGACGTGAGTCTGTTTAGGGTAGCGAGAATGACCTCGTCGTCGAGTGCACTGCATGACGGCAAACGGTAAATAACACCAGCAGGAAATGTGTCGCGCCTGCGAGGTTGCAGTTTCATCCAGGGCGTGTCGCATTTCTCTGGAAAGGTAAATTAATCTACGAAAGTTGGCACCAGGAGCTTCTGGCTTAGGAAAACGGCGCAGCTTCCCATGCGTCCACGGAAGGCGTCCGTCCGCTACAAGGAATAACCATAGGCATGCACTTCACCATCATTGATATCCGCGGAAAGCCAGGTCTCTGTTATGCAAGAATGTGAGGGCTAGTGTCGTGGACCAGCTGTCTGATTTCTGACAGTTTGTTCAGAATGCTCAAACAGTTGGTGTGTACGCACTTGAGGGCTACTTCTTTGTTTGGCTGGGTGCAAACAAGACATAGGTGTACGAGGAAGGGCATGAGAAGCAGCCTCAATAGTGAGGGGGCATGCGTAACTGGCAGTATGGTTTTGTGGGCCCTCTCAGGGGGTGGTGGCCGTTTCATCACAGATTGGGCATATGTGGGCGTTCCTATGGGACGTTTCGCCAGCTTCTTTTGGCCTAAGGTCGATGACCTTCCGACCGCCCTTGCTTTAAGGGCTTCTGGAGGGTGGTTTGAAGTTTTGCACCCTCGAAAACTTGGATGAGGTTTTAGATTAGAACAGAATATAGGACAAAATGATCCCGATTCAGTCGAGGAGAGAGCCGCCGGAATGGGACAGACTTGAGCCACTTCAGATGGAGGGAGATCTCGGCAGACTCATTGAGCTATGAAGCTTGGGGATGAATTGTGTCTCAACGGAAGTTTGTTAGGGTGAGATGATTGAGGGTCCAGGAGAGTGATGGTCCTTAACACATTTGAAATCTGCTCTTTCGGCCCCACCCATCTACACAGACGCTTGCTCTTCCAAGGAGATGAAGGCAGTAGCCTGTGATGTGGGTGCTTATGGTGGTCCTACCGAGGACACTGGTACTCTCTTGAGAGCAAGGATGAGAACCTTCATGCTAGCCTGGGGTTTGGGGTCAGCCTTGATGCATGACCTTGCTTTAGCAAGCTGAAAGCGCTCCCGCTTCTCCTGCAGTGAGCGAGCAAGCGAGAATTCCCTGAGATTTACGAGGTCTTCCTTCAGTTCAGCCGCTTTTTCCAGCACTCCTTCTGAGTTAATGTTTGCAGGTAACGTCGAAATAAGTCCCAGTGACTTCTTGGTAGCTTTGGAGCGAAGTCTGCTAGCGGAAACCATCTTTGTAGACTCTAGAGAGAAAACGGATGTTTAGCACCGTTCTAGCGTGTTCTCCTGGAAAGAGTGTGGTCGGAAATTGACCCCAAAAAACAAGCCTCTTCTCCCGGAGTGCCATATTCTTCAAGCTCGTCGCGACATCCTAAATTTCAGCAGTGGACAAAGCCATTGCCTTGCGAGCAGACTCAGTGCCTAGAAGGGCAAGGGTAATGTACTCACTCAACGAGCTCAGTCCTGACTTCATGTCAGATAAAGCTCTTTGAATGTCATTGAGGGATCTTCTACCGTGACTATCTGTGCGCTAACATATAGATGCCTTGCAGTCACACTTACACGCGTTTGATTTCTGCTCGCTCCAAGTGGCAGACAGAAGATCCAACGTGACCTTGAGTGGGGTGAAGCTCTCCAGAAAGAGACAGCTCATGCAGATAAATGGCCTTTTTGAAGAAGTGAGCTAGGCGCATCGGTTCTCCCTGAGGCCAGTACAGTCAAAGCGGTACCAGTGTAGGCATGTCTGGCATTGCATACCGTTGTGAACAGTCATGCGGCAGCCGAAATGACCACAAGCACGCAATACTTCCGATTCACCAATGCTGCTGGTTATTGTGCGTGTCATTGTGTTACGGCCCGTGAGTATAGGTGACAGTTATCAATGAAAAGCAAACATGAAATTGAAAAATAATACAGATAATACAGAACGAATAATATACACAAATCATACAATACGCAGTGACAACGAACAGCAAAGATCGCAAAACGTTGTTTTGATGCACTGAGCAACAAAGTAACAAAATAAGAATGTACAATGGCAGGGAGGGAAAGTAGACCACATTTCGAGACACCAGGCCGTGAAATATTGTTTGCTTTTAATTGCCGAGGTGTTCAGAGAATACTACTCAGCAGTCTACAGTGTGGATCTGCCAAACCGGCATCCAGTCTCCCGCGGAGCCACTTCCAACACTCCCTTCTGACAGCTGAATTCCCTGTGCCCGACCTTCAGGACCTCTTGCTTACGATCAATCCTTATAGTGTTATGGGACCAGACGCGATCCCTCCCCGGATCCTCAAAGAAGCGGCTCTCGGTTCGGCGGTACCCCTCTTCAATCTGTCCGAACAAACACTTCGGACAAGCACTCTTCCGGAGACATGGAAAGAGGCTATTATCACACCTATATTCAAAACAGGCGATCGTCACTCTCCCGCGAGTTATAGGCCGATCAGCCTCACCAGCATTCCATGCAAGCTAATGGAGCGACTGTTAAAACACACCATCTTTAAGCATTTCTTGTTAACTAACCTTTTCTCTTCCACCCAGCATGGCTTCCTTCATGGATAGCCTTACGGAGGCCAATGACAATGGTCATATCTCGCATGCTATCTTCTTAGACTTTACCAAAGCCTTCATAGAGTCCCACACGGTCCTCTGGTACATAAACTAGAAGCTTATGGGATCCAAGGAGAGGTTCTCCGCTGGATTACTCCCTTCCCCCGTCTCTGCGGGAGTCCCTTAGAGGTCGGTACTAGGTCCATTGTTGTTTCTGATATACATCATTAATCCTTCCGAGCTGATCTCAAGCAACGCCCTTCTTTATGCCGATGACTGGAAACTCTGCAATGCGTGTGACCCCAATGCATTGCAAATTGACCTTGACCGCCCCAAGTGCTTGTCAGATGACTGGAGTCTCCCTCTGAACGAGAGCAAGTGTGCGCACCCTCGCACTCGGGAGAGACTCCGGGAACCTATTCGTGATACATGGTGCACAAATTGCAAGAGATATCGCGGGAGTCGACCTCAAAAAACCTAGAGATTCGGCTGTCGTTCGGTTTATCCTTCTTTTATCACCACCAGCTGGCCGCCAAAAGGGGTCTCATGACTCTTGGATGATAAAAAGAGCCTCTCCCCGCATAGGCAAGCACACCTTTCACACGCTTTACTGAGTCTACATAAGACCACTGCTCGAGTATGCCAATCAAGTCGTCTACATCGGCTGAAGAAGGACATACTCGCCATTGAATGTGTCCAGCGAGTAGCCACCAAAATGGTCACTGGCTTATGGCCCCCCTCCTACGGGTCTCGCCTCGAAATTCTTTATCTTTATCCAATTGAGTTCCGAGGACTCCGCGGCGGCTTAATTCTTACACACTCTCTTTAGCACAGGACTCGTGCAACAATTCTTCACCCTAGTAAGTGATAGCAATCAAAGAGGTCAAGACAAGGAGCTCCATAAGCTTCGACCTCGTACCCTCCCAAGAAATCAGTTCTTTTCTTATAGAGTTATCTACTACTGGAATGACCTCTTACTAGATATTGTTAGCTGCTCTCCCAAGGACCGTCTCAAAGTGTTATTGGATTCCCATCCGCCTAATAAACCGTCAGGTTGGTAAGTTGTTCTGTTCTGCTAGATGGTTATTTTACTCTGTTCTCGGTACACTCTATAACCCTCGAGAGCGTTGCTACATCCTGCTTTCAATTACTGCCTTTCAGGTCAACAGAAAACCGCCGGACATCGAAACGAACAAATTTAATTGATCTGGGTCGTTTGTGCTTCTATCATGTAAACCGTGTACTTTTCGCTGTTCTGTTTTGGTCGAAGCTTTAAACGTATACCTATATCATAATATGGGGTGATTCATGCTATTCAACAACGAATAACATCGATCTCATATATATTATCAATGCACTGTGCATCAATATCACACATATGTGAATGAATAATGATTGCGGGTTTATTGAGAGCAGATTTTGAAGTATGCGCGATTTATTCGAGGTAGACATTTGCGCGTTCGATAAATTCAACAGGTTTTTCTCCACTTAATATCGTGGCTCATCTTCTTTGGTGCACCGCTCGTTAGAGGTTATTAGGTTGGTGAATTACGATTGACTGTACCGGAACCCTTGTTGATGACGGATGAAAACCAGTTTTCACCTCTGAACAACACGGGGCTCTGTGTTTGGAGTTGTCCACCACAGTGTCGTCACTGTTGAAGCGGCTGCTTGCTTTGGGTGCTAGACGATTGTTGGTTGTTTTATAGATCGTCTGTAACCATGCTTCCAGCCTTTATTCACTTCCATCTCATTGATTCTCCCTACAATGGAATCTCCTTTATAGTCATTACGTCGCAGAGTTCGCCCTCGTCTGACCACGAGTCCAACTAAAGTCGCCCTGCACCACATTCTGGAGTAGTGCCGACTCCGGTCTGGTATAGAGGTCAGATGGGCTATGGCCGGTCAGTAACAAACAACGGAACGAGTAGACAAGTACTGTATTGCCGACGCATGAAATCGACGAGGGCGACCGGAGGGCGAGATAGAACGTTAGTGCAGCAAAACGTCAAGCGAGCAGGCACGGGAGCAGAACGTTTGAGTGCTCGTGTGACACGCCAGTAACCATACTCGTTCAAGCAAGCGTTTATGCGCATACAAAATGTAGAGAGGAGAAAGAGTACAAATGCTAACTGTGGCTTCAACGCAGTTAGCAATAAATAAGTAGAGTCTCTACATAGCTCCCCCGCTAGAAGACAACCAGAGGGTTGACTTCGATAAAGTAGGAGATTTTCAGTTAACCGGAACCGCTGACTCGAGCATGAATATTATAATTTACTACTGCTACACAGCACGCGTCCATGTCCGATGGAATGGGGGAGGGAAAACTATTGAAAATGATTGGGAGGGCACGGTTGCTCGGGTTAATAAATGTAAGCAGAAGGGGAATTGGGAACAGACACGTTGTGGTCGGACTAGTAAGGCCGTAGCCTTGTTCACGTCCGTCGTTGGCGATCTTCACAGGAAATCGAGCTACCCAGCGTCTTCTCGCAATGCACACCTCCAGTGCTTTATGTAGATGATGGATGGTTAATTCCAGGTATCTAAAATTTACAGTGCTCGTAAACTGAAAACGATAATCTCACCTGTTTTCTGAATCTACGACGTCCGACAAGATAAGAGTTTCTTTTTTCTTTTCGGAAGAAACCGTCTCGTCGGCAGTCTGCTGTAGGTCAGGCCATCTAGAATCAACTTGGTAAGGAGTTGTGGCAACAAAAAATTAGATACGGCGGACGTCCACGTAATAGGCGAATCGCACTTGCCCCCGCAAATCTCGCCTGCGTCCGCTCTGGAGGCTTGTCTCCTTTGAGGCAGGCGAAGTCGTGACTAAAACGCTAGGATTTTACCGACCGAAGAGGGCGTTGCTGCTCGCGAATCAGTTTCCTTATCAGGTGCCTCTATAAACGTTGGCTTTAGTCCATCGATAGAGATCACCTCACGTTTACCATTGCGTTTCAACGCAGAGGTCTTAACATAGCGTGCGAGTACGCGGAACGGTCCGGTATACGGCAGGCGCAAAGGTCGTCGAGGAGTAACGGTACGATCCAAAACATAAGAACAAGTTGACAGACGAGGATGTACGTACGTTGGCGTCGTCTGTTCTCTCCGTGGATGTGGTCGGAGTCGTCTCATGTGTTGGGCTAACCGCTCGCCGTGATCCGCGAAGTTGATGGGTCCCGTTGCTCGTGGGGCAACCAACTCGCCTGGTAAACGTAAGAAGCACACAAAGACTAACTTGGCGGGGGTGGTATGCAGGTCTGCCTTCAGCGTGATAAGGAGACCTAACAAGACCAGTGGCAAAACCTCGTGCCATGAGAGGTCGTTGCTAGCGGATAGTGAACTTTTCAACTGCCAATGAAAACGCCCAACCAACCCGTTGGCTACAGAGTGGTAAGCTGTTGTGCAAATTCTACTACAGCCTAGTGCGTTGGAGAGTGAAGTGAAGGCCAAGTCAAAATGTGACCCGCGATCGGTAGTCACAGCAGCAGGGCAACCAAACTAAGCGACCCAACGCTCCAAGAATGCCCCTGCGACGCTTTCCGACGAGCAATTCGGAATTGATATAGCCTCTGGCTAATGTGGAACCCTGTCCACGCATGTCAGGATGTAAGTATACTCATCCGTGGGTGGCAGGGGTCCGACCAGGTCGGAAGGCACACAACAGAAACGCTCATCGTGGGCTGGAAAACTTCCCACTGGGGTACACGTGCGACGTTGGATCTTAGACTGCTGGCAGTGTATGCACGCTTTCGCCCATGTGCGGACGTCGCGATTGACGTTGCGCCAAATGAAGCGCTGCGTAACCATTTTGACTGTTGAACGTATGCCAGGATGAGACGTGTTGTGCAACGTATCGAAAATTCGGCGGCGGAAGGCCAATGGAACAACCGGACGAGGGATGCCTTGTGAAGTGTCACAAATAATCATCCCTCCAGAGGAACTCATGGGAACACTTTCTAACTTAAGGAAACTGGACCGGCGTTGTTCTATCTCCGTGTGGTTGTCCTGTGCGGCTGCGATTGCCGCCAGCTCTACTGAACTTTCTGTCGTGCTCAATGTAGCATTAATGCGCGAGAGAGCATCGGCGACTGGGTTCGCAATACCTGAAATACGACGCATATCGGTCGTCAACTGAGCAATATAATCCAGGTGTCTGGTCTCTCTGGGGGACCACCTGTATGTTGTCGATCATAACGCGTATATTAGCGGCTTACGGCCTGTAAATACGGTGAAGTCCCTGCCTTCAAATATATGTCGAAAATGGTGGAGGTCGAGAAGTACCGCTAACGGCTCCTTCCCAAAAGCACTATACCGTGACTCAGTTGGTTGTAACAGTTTAGAGGAAGAGGCTAGTGGGCACCGAGTTGCT
The DNA here is from genome assembly GCA_008508345.1 of Paragonimus westermani. Taxonomy (NCBI): domain Eukaryota; kingdom Metazoa; phylum Platyhelminthes; class Trematoda; order Plagiorchiida; family Troglotrematidae; genus Paragonimus; species Paragonimus westermani. Next base: position 55,087 of record QNGE01003825.1, on the reverse strand, counting down.
GCTGCGGACCCGCCTCTACAGCCACGTCTGATGCGTCCACGACTAGTGCCAAGGAAGCAGATGGATGATGATGCGACAGCGATGTTATATTGGAGGTAGCCCTTTTTAAATTATTGAAGGCCATTTTTGCGGCCGTCGGGAATAGGATTGAACGTGCCTTACCTCTGAGTAGGTCGATGAGAGGTTGCACTATGGGGGCAGAATTAGGGATGAAACGAAGGTCAAAATTCACTGAACCATCGAAACGGCGAAGTTGTTTGAACGATGTGGGCTCCGGTTAATCCACTATTGCCTGTACTTCGTCAGGGAGATGTTCGATCCCCCTCGCGGATATACTGTGACCTAGGAAGGCTACGCGGGACGCTTTGAAAGAGCATTTGGCTAGGTGTATGGTCACTCCACGATGCGACAACCGGGTGAATAATGAAGGTAAGTGTACACAGTGTTCCTCCTGCGATGATCTAGCCACCAAGATATCGTCTGAGTACGAATAAACACCGTCCAGTCCATCACACACGTCGTGAATAAAACGTTGGAAAGTCTGAGCGGCGTTGCGCAGACCCAACGGCATGCGCAATAATTTGAAATGTCCGAACGGTGTTATGACTGCTGTCTTTGGGACGTCTTCGGGGGATACGGGAATCTGGTTGTAAGCTCGCACTAGGTCGATGTTTGTGAATATCTGTTTCCCCTACAGGTTGGCCGTCAAGTCCTGAATGTGGGAATTGGATACCTATCGGGAGTGGTTGCGGTGTTCAACGCTCGATAGTCGCCGCACGGACGTCAATCATTATCAGTTTTTTAGGCACCATGTGCAATGGCAAAGCCCACGGACTACTAGACAGACGGATAATGCTGAGTTGGGGCATATGCTCGAATTCGGCTCGAGCAGTTTTGAGCTTATCGGTAGCTAAGCGGCGTGGACGACATCGAACTGGTGACCCTCGTGTGACAATGTGATGCGCGACGTCGGTTGTCACGGCCGGTAGTTCGTTATCGGGGCGGATCAGTTGAGGGAATTCGGATACAAGTTCCTCGTAAGGCTCGCAAACTAGGGGATAAGCTAGTAGAGTACTGATCACAGCCGCGTGCAGCGGCTCTCCCCGAATGCTTAGTTTTGTCAAGCTATCGATCAGAAGCGATCGACGTGCGTCGACCACTAAATGGAAATGTGGAAGAAAGTCGATACCAACGATGGGGAAATAAATATTGGCCACAAGAAAAACTCAATGGAAATCGCGTCTAAGGCAAAAATTTAAATTAAACAGCCGACGACTGAAAGTTCTAAGTGGCGTACCATTTGCAGTTCGAATAGTAGTGCCGGATTTTGATCGTGCATTTGTTACTGAATGCGGGATGACACTAACCTCCTTTCCTGTGTCGATCAAAAAAGTGCATTTTGGAGACTAAATCTCTCAGAAAGAAAGATGACTGCCGTTAGACAGGCCTGTGGCTATCGTCAGTAGAACACGGTGACCTGCTAGTTTTAACGTTTTTTAGCACGACGGCTACATGGCGATCGGCATCGTCCAACTTTTTCACAATGCGTCTCATGATATCAACAAATACTGCCACTTTTAGTCCGGGAGGTAATCGAGCGCGCGTTGGGGGACTTCTAGACGGTGACCTATTACGTTGGATGCTGGCGCGAGGATCAGCCAGTTCACACCGCAACTGAGCCGTCTCGGCGTTTGTTTCTAAAAGGTCGCGCTCACGGCATTCTACTTCCTCCCGCAGGTTTGCTGTTTCGGTGTCATTCGTGGCCAACAAATGATCCACAGGGATGTTGGAGTTAACCATTTTCCCAACTAGCGTTGGTTCCCTGTGCCTCGAAAACGCTCATGTATTGCGTCAGCCGAAACCGCTAGGTCACTTGAAGAACGTGAGGGTAACACGGAAAGTAGCCCCTGTATGTACTCAGGTAATCCTTGTATCCACAACTTTTGCAAAAACGACTCAGGCAACGGTGATTTGCCTGCTACATATCGCATCTCTCGGAGAAGAACCGACGGCTTCTTTTCCCCCAACAGCAGCCGTTGGAACAGTTGTTCCAAACGCCCTTTGCCGGATGGCTGTGTTTCCCTAAGAATCGTTCGCTTAGAGGACTCCTAAAGATTGGTTGTCGACCCTAGTAAGATATCACTAATCAGGTTCAGCATGTCTCGGGGAAGACGTGGTATAATCTGCGAGAACTTGTCCGACTGAGTTGTTATGCGCCGGTTGCCGAACCACAGCTCTGGATCGATATCCCCGGAAGCTGGAACAGCTACTGCGATCAACGATACGGAAGACGAGAATTCGGACTTGACCCCTATAGTGTCCACAGCGATCGAGCGAATGAAAACGGATATATAAATTTTTATATATGTGCACTGTATATACGGTAAACGCACACAAGAAGCAATGAGGGGAGAAAGAAAATTAACTCAGGTACACGCTGATATATACCCTGAACGGGCTCACCAATTTGTAGAGTGCAGATGGGCTATGGCCGGTCAGTAACAAACAACGGAACGAGTAGACAAGTACTGTATTGCCGACGCATGAAATCGACGAGGGCGACCGGAGGGCGAGATAGAACGTTAGTGCAGCAAAACGTCAAGCGAGCAGGCACGGGAGCAGAACGTTTGAGTGCTCGTGTGACACGCCAGTAACCATACTCGTTCAAGCAAGCGTTTATGCGCATACAAAATGTAGAGAGGAGAAAGAGTACAAATGCTAACTGTGGCTTCAACACAGTTAGCAATAAACATATAGGGTCGCTACACTGGCCAGACAGACAGTCAGCCAAGAAAAAATTTGCGTCGAGGTTTTCTTGCAAAGATTGATACGACCATTCAAATTGAATGCGTGACAAATAATATCTTCTTTGACCATTAATCTTTATGTATTTTTCAACTCTTGACATCGTTCACTCGTGAAAACTTGTTCTGGCATAGCTCTCTTTCTTTGCTTTCCAATGCAGGACATTTGTTTATATGTACCATGGTATCATTCTGTGCTTGAACACATCACCATCACGCAATTGTTACATGTGATCATATCACAATAGCCCAATTATCCAGAAAATTGTATATTTGGTGGATTCACTATCGAAGTTTGTTGTATTTTTTTCTATTCAGCTTGCGCTAATTTTCTTGCACATCAGCACTTTATTATTAAGAGACTCGCCAATACGACCGTCTTCCCTTTTGGATCCGACTTGGTTTCTCGACGAGTACACAATCTACAAACACTCGTTGCTCACAAATGCAACTATCCTGGGTGCAGCGCATCAAAGGACGTTGCTGGTGGACTAAGCGTTGTTCGAACAACCACCAGACGTCTGGAATTTGATGTCAACAACACCTTCTCTTACCTCGGAAGAGACACTGAAAAGAGAAACGGGTCAGTAGTTGGGAGCCATGCTACGCGCACTGCGCTTGAAAGGCTGCCTTACTTGACACTGCTTCCATTCAGCATGTTGTTAGCTTTCCGTAAAGAGCTTTTGAAGCAAGTCGCTTGTGACCGCAGGTGAGCTATCTGCACAATACTTCAACAGGCTTAGTGGTGCTACGCTTGAAACCCTGATAATTGTTGTGGTTCAACTCATTATGTTTCGCAAAAACAGTGGAAGCGCTAAACTCTACGTCGTCGAGGATAGGGAGCCAACTGGACAAAAGGAATTTGCAATGATCTGTGAGTTACCCTCGGCCGCATCTCCGAGAAAACCTTTTGAAACGTATCAGTATTCATTTCCGCTTCCTGCTTCTTGCTGCTATTCAGGCGAACGTCTGGTCCTACTGAAGCGTTTTTGGACTGCCGGTTATGAAAACCAATAAGTGTTTCACGTCGATGGAAGTACCCAAAGGACTGAGTTTGAATTCGTCACTACGCACGTCACTATCACATTCGTTTCTCACCACCTTATGTAGACTGTGGGCCTATTGTGTCCGGAGTACCTGAATTGCATTCAGTCATAGCGTTTGTCACAGTTGATTTTTCTGGCTAACACATTAAAGACGCAAGGTTGATCATGACAACATGCGAACGAGATCCAAGGACCGTAGTGGTATACAGTTTGCGGCTATTCACAAACCGTGGTGTTAATACTAGAAATCACAAGTGATCTCCGACCCCTTTGAAGACTCCGTAGCAGTTCGCCGTGAAGTGTTTTCTATCGTGTTCGGCTCTAGAACCCTTCCCATTTGGAAACGAACAAACAGGTGTGACGTTCATTCCCTAATTGGATTTGGTATCTGTTGAAATTATTCACGGAAAGATCACTAGGAGAATTAGGTGACTCAAATAAACCCTTACCCAGAAGAACCAGCAGAATTATGTCTATTTCGGTGAATCGCAGATACCCCAAAATAGGACCAAGTCTCACTTGTGAACTACCCGGAAATAAGAGTCATTCTTCGGTGCACCTCCTTCCACTAAACAAGGGTGAATGTTCGGGTGGTGACTTGTTGAATCTCATTGATGGGATAAGCAGGTTGCTTTGCATACTTGACGGCTTTGCAGTTAAGATGAGCTCATATAAGAACAAATTGCTCAACTCTGTGACCATGGCTGAATCAGTTGAGTTATAAGTTATTACCCAATCCTAAGATACGTGAGACAAAACCGGTATCGCAAACTTCTCAACTACTAGCCCAGTCCCACAAATCGTTAGTCGTACATGTTCGATGAAAATGTTACCTGAATATGCTTCAGTGTGTACCGCTGAAACAAATACAACCGGCAGCTCAATTGAATTTGCCCTTTACTGGGTTCCATTTACTCTTCCCCACACTCCCAAGCCGTCCAACAAAACTTTCTCCCGGTAATACGGAGACAGCAACATACAAGCAAGGTTTTATCCCTCCTAAAATGGCCTATAAACCCATGTGGTATGCCGATGGCTTATTATTTTCGTTACTCCTTGTTCGAACGAACAGCTTGGTTACTGTACCATCAGCCACCATCTGCGGAGCGTCAAGTCCTGAATAGTTGCCAGAAACTAATTGTTCCTGCCTACGTAATCCTCGTTGAAATAGTTGTGAAATATCAGAGGATAAACCACTATACCAGAGGAGTCATGAAAGGACTTGAACATAGCCAAAACGTCATCACTACAACTGAGAGACACTCCAGTGCTGCGGTTCGCCATCGAACTACGCCCGTTAGTAGAGATTACGTCAAACTGAACGGTACAAGACCTCGGCGATATCTGCTGGAGTCTGGCGCATTTCCAATTAATTCCAGTTCGCTAACGGCCTGAAGAAATGACGCTGCTGAGAAGTCCCGGCTGTGGCGCACGTTCAGGACTTTAAAGTCAACTCTTGATTAGAATTAAAATGCTTCTGCTTTGCTGACGTTTACTAAAGTTCACGAGCTTGCGGCGTATGTAGGCTACGGCGAAAAGCTTGGTTAAGCGAGGGGAGATGCGCACCCAAATGGATTCGGGTACTAAACTGACCAGCGTATTGTCTAGTTCCAAGTGGACTGTATGATTAGACATATACATCGAAATTATGCAACACGCTCACCAACCTTATCCTCCTTCAAAACACATGTTTAGTAGGTTCATTTCAGAATCCTCTACCTCTGACCGTAGCCATGTCTCTATAGATGCCGTAAGGTCACATTTCCTTCCCGCATGGGATACACTCTGCACTGGAAGCTCATGCGCCAAGCTTGCATTTCCAGCGTGCACGCAGCTCCGTTCAATTTGGTTAATTTCGAGTTCTTCAAGTGTGTGCCGTTGTGACACACGTCCAGGTGACAACTGGCAATACATCATTGTGTTCACTTGCAACTGAGCTTAGTTTGACCGGCAAGGAGTCAATCAGAGCACTTTTTGATAACTTGTTCGGGGTGCTCACCACCTACCGAGAGGTTAAATCGGCTCGTAGGGTGAATTTAGATTTGATGCTCTTCCCAGTTGCTTGTTTTTCAGATATTTCCGAGCACGTTTGACCGATGGCAATCCGGACGTCTGTAAACATACTGGGCACGTCAAGTGTGAGGTATCGCAACTTCTGCACCCCCGACGTATTAGTGATAACTCCTGATTACAAAGGTCGACCAATCCTTACCGACTCGCAACATTCTCACAATCTTGTTACGACACGCATGTTTCTGACCGGAATTGGCGATCGTCGTGCTCAATTTGTCCCACTGATTTCGCGGGGCGATTTTGCGGTGTCAGAAACATTCGTGTCGTATGAGTTTCACGAGCACTTCGTTTGTGTTGGTAGTGAACTCAACCCCGGCGTCTCTGGTCCTGATGTTATTTTCACTTCTCTCATTTTTTTTCTTCCGCTTTGTTAAGAGCCGTAGATCTTAAGACTGGAGGGATGTCGGAAGCGGATGATTTGGTTTCACCGTTGCTGATTCAACAACGCGTCACCCACACTTTCTGATTAACAGTGAAATTTTCATCAGTACTATCAGAGCAAGGGACATCCTGGTGAGTAAATTTACTGCAGATAGTTCCGCCGGTTTCATCAGTTGGCCGTTGAAATTCATTGGCTCTTACTAGAGGTGTTGAACCATCACGCAAAGGCGGAGTATTAAGGATCACCTCGACTAGATTTAACAGACTATTCTGCCGGCAAGTAAAGTCGCTCAGCGAACGTTTTTCCTTTTTGATGGGTCGCACGTTGTAGCAGGAGGACTGGAAATGTGAGTGGCATAAATATTCGAACAATCTTCAGTTACAATTAGATTAATTCCCGTTCTGCTTTTGTTGCAGAAAACCGGTAGAACCAACGGCGACCCGTGTCAACTTTTTGTGGGCGCACATGCGGCTTGGTTCACACACACTCCTTGAGCCCAGCGTTAATAAACATGACAACGTGGACTCAGTTGGCTAGGTTTCACAGATCTGGCATGCTTAATTCAAAGGTTGTTGCTATTTTTGGTGGTTACTTGAGGTTTGCGGCTCCTAGCAGCCACATCCCAAAGAAAACTCTCTCCACGGCTTTCTTAGCAGCAACAACCATTGTAAACGTGCTACTAGGTGCCCAGCAGCAGTGTGAACACGAAGTATGGTGAAGGGCGTCATGGTGGAGATGAAGAAAAATACAGTGTTTTACTGTCTGTGTGACTTTGAGTTAAGGAAATTGGAGGCTGAAGAACTTAAAGGCCATAGTAGAATCTGGCGATGAGCGGGCTTAAACCATGCTGGCCCCCGCAGCCTAAACTGAATAACAGTAGTCTTATTAGTGACTGAGAACGACATCCGATACCGTTGGTATTCCGGCTTAAAAACCAAAGCAGCAAAGACGATTCAGGGTTGTTAACGATATGAACTCGAGGGTGGTGAGGTTCCCTATGAATTTGCAGTTGGTTTAGGTGTACCGATTCTGAAGTCTTATGACGCAAAACCTGCCCCACAGTGTCGATTGATAGGAAAAAATGACAAAACGTTTACTGGCTCGAAAGACTTGTTGGAGATCTGGAAAGTTTCTAAATTGTTACTCATTTTTGGGGGAAGGGAGCGCGAGTCCATATAACCGTCTCTAGATGCGCTAAAGCCTCAATACCAGGCGAATGAAAGCCAGTGCACAACTTAGCAAATTTAACAAAAATTACGTAACAGCGCGGTACACAAAAACTATATAATATCTGCATAGTGAACAGGTAAATAAAGGAACTGGGATTACATCGGTGAGTGAGCCAAAGTGGTTTTAGGTATCTGACGTACATGCAGCTCACACTGGTGACCTATTTGCATGTACAACCCGCCAGGCTATCAGTGACAACGAGACGGACGGGCGCAACCCAAGGATGCAGAGCCAGAACAAGTTGCGATAATCAAAGAACTGGACTCACAGAATGTGCTCACGAGTATTTAAGATGGCTATCATAATAATAATTACGGTAAATTTCTAAACCCATTCGTGAGAAACACGCTCAGATGAGCGTGATCAGTACACACATTTTAACGTGAACTACATAACGTACACATAATTATTAATTGTACAAGACAACAATTATGGAAATAGAGTAATAAAACGGGCGAAATAACAAAGGAAAACTCTAGTTTATGAAGAGGCAGATGGCTCACTTGCTTCTGAGACAACAGTTTTCAAGATTTTCATATTCGCTAAAAAAATGTTAAGTTGTTACATCACTTGTTGCTTCACAATGCTAACGTAGGCCTTATGTTCAAGGACATGCCAGAAAAAGGATTTTTCGGGATGGAGATAATGAATAGTCGAAGAATTTCGCCATCATTTGATATGGATGGCCTCGGAAAAATATGTAGAAACTTTTGGGAAGATGGGGGAAGATGGGCGGGTACTAGTTTTTCCGGAGAAATGGACGATCTTCTGGACTGGACTCCTTTATTTCCTCAAATCGACGGAATTTCACGAATTGCCCAACCAGTACAGGATTTCGATTTTCCGGGCGTTGTGGAATGTTGTCTCGCGTTAGAATTTATCGTAGAATCAAGAACGGAAGGCAAAATTACGTGATAAGCAGTAGGACGTAAAATGGTCATGTGAAGTATGACGAATGATAGAGTCTGACATTTTCTGGCTAAATCTTCTATATAGAATTTACAATTTTGTGTTAGTTAGAATATATATCTCTAACAAATAATTGTTGTCGTATAACGCGAAAAGTGATCAACTCACAGATTATCCTAGTGTATGACTACAGCCGAATTCCGATGTCGATTTAGTATGTACGGCCGTTGTGTAGAATGGAAAGATGTTTAGCAACACGGAAAGATTATCAGGTGGTCTGTAGAATAGGAACAGGCAAGTATTTCATATGTAATCATATGAGGCNAGCGTCTGGCAGCGTTCTCTGCAGTTCAACGAAGACGGATAACGTACTAAACCTTCCGTAAATGCACGTTGGATACTTTCTAGAGCTAGCCTATCAGACTTGCGCAAGTGACTATGTATGAACGTGCAGTACTCAAGTTGGGGTCGTACGAACAGCTTATAAACGTGCGGTCGAGCTGCAGGAAAAAAGAATGAGTGCCTGATGTATCCAATCGTTCGTTTAGTTTTAGCTACTAAGAAAGAAATGTGTTCAGCAAAATTAAATGAGTTTGAGTAACGTATATCTAGGTCGCCGACTGAGTTGGCAGTTGAAATGGCATGCTCGTCCACCTTTATAAAGTCCTCTGGTATATGACGACCGTGTGCCCTAATGGTGGATTTATTGGCTGAGAATTTCATCAACCAGTTTTGACACCAACACTCTAATGACATGATGTCCTCCCGTATATTTCCTAAAGAAGAATTGAGATCGCCAGTAGGAAAAGCATAGACAAGTTTGATGTCATCAGCAAATAGGAATAGTTTGCCATGTTTGATAACTTTACATATATCGTCTATATACATAAGAAAGAGCAACGGTCCCAGGACGCTTCCTTGAACCACTCCGCTGGTGACTGGTCTGAGCGTTGAGCTGTTATCTCCTATTTTCACTGTTTGTGTGCGGTCCACAAGGTATGAAGCAAACCAGCTGAGTAATGGGTCACGTATGCCGAAAGATGTCATTTTGATCAGAAGGCGCTTATGAGGCACACGATCAAAAGCTTTTTGCATATCCAGGAGTATAGTAACATCTGCATTCCCTGCATCAGCAGACATTGTAACATGATCAAAGAATTCCAGCTGACACGTCACGCAGGAACGTTTGCTGAGAAACCCATGCTGGGATAGGTTTATAAGATTTTGTGATAATAAGAATTCAACCATGCGACATTTTATTATCCTTTCCAACACTCTGGAACAAATTGAAGTATTGTTGATGGGATGATAATTGTTGATGTTTTGTCGCAAACCACCTTTGTAACGGGGCTGAATTATAGAATTTTACCAGTGGAGTGGAAAGGAACCTAACGATAGAGAACGTGTATAAATATTAAGCAAAAGGAAAGGGATGTCATCCCCTCCGTGTTTGAGAGCAACAAGGTGTATACCCTCTGGACCAGGTAGGTAGGGGGATTTGATAGTAGCCAACTGAGGGCGTATTTTTACTGCATCAACAGTAACGTGGCTTAGGAACGCTTTTGTTTTTGCAGGGAGGGGTTGGGGGGCAATACACTTTCCTCAATGTTGAAGGAAGCAGCATAATACGAATTGAAGGTCTCGCAGATTGTTACGTGATCATCTACAGTAGTTTTGTTCCGTAATGTAGCTACTGAGATGATAGGGTCTCTTGTACAGTTTCTGCGTTTGAATAACTGCATCAACTCAAAGCTCTTCTCTTTGCTGTTCAGTGCGCGTTTTTCTTCATTCAGGTGGAGCATTTTGGTTCTAGTTTCTATCGTGTCAAACATTTTGTGCACTTGAATAATAATGGAGAAGTCTTGTGTTTTTCGGTATCGTGATTTCAGATTTTTGAGCTTACGTTCCTCTTTTGGTGTGAGGGTCCAGTTTTTACCACACACACTACGGCGTTTTGACTTTTCCGGGGCTAAAATGTTCATACAAAATCTGAAGTGTTCTGTGAATTCTTCGATTGCTATACCAGGGTCAGAGATCAGAAAGAATGTGTTCCACACCAATGACTTCAACAGAGTGGCGAACGTATTCCAGTCGATTAATTTTATCTGGCGGTAACTTACTATGTTCGACGCCATTACAGCTTTTAGGTCAAACTTGAGGTTGACCACGTTGTGATCACTTCCTGGGGACCGTTCTAGGACTGATACTTTAGCAGAAGAGATACCTGTTGTAAAAATGAGATCTAAAGTGTGGTCTAGTCTGGTAGGTGCTAAGACATGTTGGCGCCAACCATTTACTTGGATACATGCAAGAAACTCTGCTTGATTTGCAGGAGCTGTGAAGGAGGTCCAGGAAATATTGGGCATATTGAACTCTCCACCAATTATTTTGTACTGCGTGGGCAATGTTGATACATGATTCAGTCCATTGATAAGATTGGTGATGGCGTCATGAGAGGCGTTAGGTGGTCTGTAGACACATCCTAAGAGTAGTTCACGGGATTCAGTTGACACTGATAGCCACAATGAGTCGTCAATTCTATATATATAATAGAACATTGTCGACCGGCCTTCATGCAAGTAAAATAATTCTTGAAAGGTGTTAACCATGATGTCGCACGGATTATGGCGTCCCAGCGAGAGTACCACGAAACCAGCTCCACATGCCATTGCGCGCGACTAACAATGGATACTGCCAGAAACTTCTTCAATTCGACTTCCTCGGCTTGAATCGGCTCAAGCGGCTTGTCCGGTGCAAGGAATTCTTAAGTTCCCATAGAAGGACTGGACCACTAAGCCACGTGCAAATTTTCTGAGAAGTAGCATCACAGGTTCCCCGTGAAACTATGTCCGCCGGGTTTGACTCGGATGGAATGTGTCGCCATCGACAGCCCTGGATATAGTCATGAATAAGTTGGACACGGCTGGCTAAGAGTGTGGCAAAGCGACAAGAGGAGTTTTTCAAGAACTCCAACACGTTGACCGAGCCTGTCCAATGTGCGATGTTATCCAACGTTAGCTTGAGTTCACCTAGTACGAATCTCGTGAGTTTAGTCGCCAACCCTGCGGCTGTAAGTTCCAACATTGGGATATAAAAGTGCTTCAAGAAAGCAACACGGTACTTCTACATCAAGAAGCAGCAAAATTTTCTGCCATCTCCCAAGACGTCTTGGAGATAGCCGACAGCTCCATAACCCGTCTTGGAAGCGGCGGAAAACATGTGCAACTCCAAGCGCGTCGGCGTCTTCCCATGGGTTTTGATACAGCGGGGTACAGTATCTGAGTCTGTAGTCGCGACACCCCGTGAACACCTTTCCCACTCATCTGGACACTTCTAGTCTAAGGGTGTATCTCACTTAGTATTCGCGCCACATAAGCCCCGGAGTAACTTTCGACAGTGGAGAACAAGCTGAGTAATTAACACTAATGGTTTGTACACCGACGCGATACAGCCTAACAAGCTTCTCCGAGTGAACGGCTACTTCGGTAAGGATACGCGAAACCTGAAACTGTCTTCCGATGCGTGCCACTGGACCTCGAGGGCCTTCTAATGAATGTGATCACCTAGGTCCATTGATGCTGACAGAGATGCTCTTTTGTTCGGCGGTTTATACAACAGCGCCTATGCTACATCAGAATTCCACTTTACTAGTTCAAATTCACCCAGAAGAAGCATTTCGCGCAATTCAGACGCCACATCTATAGCATCTTCAGGCATATCCACCGATACCACGCAGTCATCAACGTACAAATTCTCAAACATAATTTGGCTGGCCAGCTTGCAAATCGATGCTCATTATCAACTGCAGTCTTCCTGGGTGCATATGACGCGCAAAAGAGCGAAGAAGTAGCCCCAAAATAATGGACCACAATCTCATACCTATTTGATGGACCAGACATTGGTTAATTATTCCATCAAAGAAACCTCAATGCCCACCGGTCGCCTTCACGGACCTTCACCTGCAAAAACATTCCCCCTGTGTCTGGGGACAAGGCTATCAAACACTTCCGGAACCGTAACAACACACCTACTATGTTGTTTGTTAGGAGTGCCCCCTGCAGCAGGACTTTGTTCAAAGAGATGTTCTTATATTTCGCCGCGCAATCGAATACCATCCGCACCTCCCCAGGTTTATTCGAATTCAGCACCGGGCAGTGGGGAAAGTACCGCCGGCGACTCTGGATATATAACCTCTGTTCCTGTGTGCTTTGTAATCTCGTTATATTTATGTACCAATTCATTATCCTGGGGATATCCCCTACCTATTAAATTCAAATGTTTCTGGGCCAACTATCGGTTATCGGGAGAGCAAACCCTGTCGAACCGCTACTACAAGCCGATCTCCTACCGACCGTCCTTGAGCGCAGTTGTGGACTCTACAATACGCTCAGATCTTTGGTCACCAAACGAATTAGCCATCTCTTTGGAAACTCCGCTCTCGACAAACTTCAGGTCAAACATACGCTGCACCAATCGTGCTGAATCAGCACCCCTTTAAGCAATGACACTCAGCCTTGTTGTTTACCGAGAGTGACATGGGGCCTCGTAAGGTCCAGCTCAAGATGGTTTTTACAGCATATGGCTGAAACATGCTTCCTGCCCGCTGATCTACTACTTAAGGTGCTTCCGGCACGTCGGGACGTGTTAGTAGCCCGATTTTATCTTCCCCCAACAAGATGATGGACAGATCGGCCAAGTGAGGCCACCACTGAACGTCATCCTGAGATATGGTTCCCGTCCGTTTGACCGGAAGACCCTTGACAATAAAGGCCTTGTCGACTCTGATCTTAATTCCATCATCCAAAGAATCCACTTCCAAACTCAGCTCTTGGCATTCGATAGTAGCGGTCCTATTCAATGTACGGATGCTAAGCATTCGTTCACACGCCGGAAGCCTTAGTCGCTTAGCTAAAGACTCATCTATGAGTGTCCGACCCGTTTACTAGAACGGCACACGTTTCAACCGTTCCGACTGCCTCAATCATTCTGACAGGCACGAAACCAAGATGAACCCCGCTCTCGTGCAAAATAGTGGCTCCGCAGCTAGATTTCTCCAATTCGATCTCAGTTCCAGAAGGCGCCGGGTCTGCTTGCATGCGGGTATGATGTCATCCTCCACATAGAGGCCGTGAACACTTTATACAGACTTTGCAATACTTGGTTGTGTGGTTTGGTACTTAACAGACAAGGCATCGTCTACATCTCCTTACAACTTCGAGTCTCCCTTCTGATGACATGCTTCCAGATCGCCGGCATGTCGACAAATCATGATCGTCACCACATACTGCGCATTGATTCGGCTTATTTACCACTCCGACGACGGTTGACACACGCGGCATCCGCTGAGTATCCTCGTGGAAGAGCGCGGTCTCATTCCCACTGACGATGAATTGACCATATAGATTACTAGAAAGCGATACACGCCTCTCTATCAACTCGAGTAAGCCGCTGAAAGAAGGCTCCAGACCAGTGTTCATAACAGAGTCACTCACTTTCCCCCCTTCTATTGCAATAGACTACGGATTTTGTCCACGGAAAAAGGACGGTTGGGCAATCTAACTCAGACGGGTGGTTCAGTTGGGACAGCGTCAACTGACAACCCCTAATCTGAGTGGCTAAATGTTGAAGAGCCTCAGTGTCTCTCATGGCGCCCCTCGAAATGTTAAACACGGCCTTGGTGATAGCCTGAATAATCTCATGCGGCCTTCCAAATCGTCCCTCAGTATTCCGGTTGCCTCGGTGAGTTCTACTTCGCTAGGCAGCAATACGCAGTGTTTGATAGCTGCCTTAGCTCGACCCTTACAATAATGAAAAAGGTAGGACAATTTCTGTCCTTCGTCACTCAGTGTGTTAGTCACGTTAAGTTCAAGATTTTGCATGAAGCTATGGAATTTCAAGGGAGACCCTTCGAAAGGTTCTAGCTCGATTTTTACCGGGCCCACACTAATAGCTAACTTGCGCATATACTGCTCCTTGGAGCTCTCTTGGGTCCAATAAATCTTCACAATCTTGTCAAACACAAACCTTTCCGAAAACCTCGTGCGAAATTCTAGCTGTGCTCTCGTAAACCTTAGCTCCTCTTCCTTCAGAAGCAATACTCCTTCGATAAGGCTGTCATACATCACCAAATTTCGCTCAAGTGAACAACGGGTTATAGCTGGGGTAGGGTTGGGGAGTTTGGATACACACTCCGTGTTCTCCGGTGGGGCTGCCACCGTCCCTACAGATATCCCTGGGCATGGTCCCTGCTTAGTTCTAGGGTCCCCAAGCATACCACAACTATATTATACAGCAGACAACTCAGCAATCCCAAACAAGTCCCTATAAAGATCATGGGAATCCTTAGAAAGAAAGAACGTGGACAATAAATGTACTGAGGCGGGAACATCGAAAACATTTAAATGCGTTTTGATATTGTCATCAATATGAGCCACCTGAGCATCGCCGCTCAAAAGGACAAACAGGACAGGTCTCCACATATAGAGGCACAGTAGGCAAGCCCAGCGACACGGTTGCCCTCGAGGAAGCTTTGACCTATAGGTAACCCTGAAAACGCCCTTGCACATCACGCGTGTCAACTTCGATTGATTCGGCCATCGGAGAAGGACCGATGACTTTCAGTTGGCAGGTAGATTTGGTCTCCAACAATGCGGATTTACCAAGTACTGTTGATCCCGGACGTCTAGTGGTTGTTCGAAAAACGTTTGGTCTTCTCGCAACGTCTGTCGATATGCTGGATCCAGGATAGTCGCGTCTGTAAGCAACAGGCGTCTATAAATCCTGAGCCCGTCGAGCAACTGAGTCGGATCCAGAAGGGCAGGCAGTCGTATTAGCGAGTTTCTTATTAATGAGGTGCTAATGTTCAGAAACAATGTGATAAGCCAAATAGTAGAAGACAACGACAAACCTCGATATTGAATCCACCAAATATACAAGTTCCAAAATTAAAGGTTCTTGTAAATATGATCAAATGCAACAGTCACGTAATGGCGACGCGGTCGAGTGAAAATGAAACCGGGGTACATATAAACAAAGTTCGGCAATTTCAAAATAACGCAACAGACCTCAACAACATCAGCAAACATCGTCTCTAAAACTGAATGATAGGATTGAGAACTGTGTTCTTATTTGCAACATCCTTCATGATTTCATGTGTTCTAGCTTGACGTTTTCCGCGTATTGGCTCCATTTCATTTGCTCTCTAAATATCACACCGAAGATAATAATCTATGTGGGAGACACGATGGTCGATCCAGCCTATTTGAGACAACTTGAATAAATCAGCATCATCATATTGCGCATCTTCCAGCTGTTGCTTACACGAATTCAGGTCGCTGGTTGAAGATATTGTTTCGAAAGAGATGTGTACAACCTGTCTCGACATCCTATCTGCCTGATTTTCTTTCGCCTTTATGCACTCAGCTAATGCTTGGGCGGCTGCTTTGACGCGCATGAAACGTTCCTCCAGTACAACCAGAGCATCTGGAAATAAATCAACGGAATACTGGTGAATCTAACCAGAAAATCGGTCAATAGCCAAGAGCCAGGTGCCCTCGTGCTACGGTGAGCAGCAAAAGTTACAGCTCGCGAAAGTGCCATTTGCCCTGGAGAACCGTAAAACATTGAGGGTGGGCTTTATACAAAAGAGTTCACGTAATAGGTATTGAAGCCAGGTGATTGAGCACTGCCTCTAAGGGGGTGGTATGGCGCACTCAAAATCGGAAAGTGACCTGAATGTGAACTGCTCGTTGCGTGAACCTGATAACATCCATCATGTTCCTCATAGAAGGAGGTCAGCTAAACAGCAACCCTAACGACTTGGTGGGAAAAAATGGTCAATCAACCTCCTCCTAGTTGACTGAAGGGTGCCAGAGTATGTCAGCCTGTCAATTGCTTCCATCTATGCGCCGCTGGATTATTTTAACAGATCCCGCCCAAGCCTGAAAGCTCCCGTTTAGATATCTTGAATGCACTGCCATGTAATGAATGGTGTTAGTGTGTGACTGGGGTATAATGTATGCTTTCTTCTCTAACTGCAGGCCACTTGACGACCTTTCCTCCAACCATCCAGTCACTGCGATTCCAGTATCATTCACTGGGATTCAGATGATATACTGCTCGTAAATTTCAATCAAGAATATCATGCAAGAATGTGCATCAAGGAGGGGTTACAATGGAAACCATGAGACAGAGCTTCCCTCACTATTTTCATGTGGCTCGTTTCGGTTGTCGCGTAACGCAGCTCGGCCATGTGCAAAGCGGATGCATTGGTAATGTTTGATTCTACCACTTTTAGGCCTGGCTGAGCATAACTACCTAGCTTGCATTTTAAATTGGGAATATATCAGAATTTAGAAATCATGAATCAAACCGGAATGCGATCATTTGGTTCACTCGATTACGTACAACCACTCTTGTGGTGTCACCCTGACGTTTGTCCATATCCGAAGCACTTGTTCAGCTACACGAACACCTTCCACTTCCGACAAATAGTTTAAACTGAACAGCGATCTTTTATTTTCTGATGAATTGTTCAATGTTGAATACTAACGTGACGACACCCGAAAGTATATCATGGTAACCTACCGATATTTGAAGTCAAACCCTAATTGATATGAGCACTCACAAAAAGCTGATGCATTAAAACAAAGCGAAAAAATCCGGCATATCAACGTGTATGCACTAACATCTACAAACGCGATAGGGAAACTACAAGGATTAAGCAGCATTAGAGAATGTGGTCTACCTTTCATGAAAAACCCACGTCTACACAATTCCCTACTTCGCCACCCCTAAAATAGGGCTCTGTGTGCCCTTTAGGTACAAGACTCGTGGCGATTCTTGGGAACTGTTTTTCTTGCACCTTTGAGCATCCTGGATCCCACAATGCCACAGCGGTGAATAACACATCTTCGCTTCACTCATTAGCAAAGCATTCCAAAACATTACGCGACTGCAATCAACAGCATCACCGACTAGTGCTGCGCGCTTACTCAAGGTCGCTAATGCATCTGGTGGCATCCCATCCTTTTCAGACTTCTGACTTCCGGTCGCCTTCTATGGCACGGAGAGTGGGGAGAAAAAACATTTTGTGAGTGACTGTTGAATATAAGAAAGAAGAAATCTGGGTGGGTGGTAACGGGAAAGTGGAGTAAAACATGCTGTAGAATTCCCCTTTTCAGGTCAGGTTACATGATTTACAGCAAATGGCAGGAATTCTCCGGGAATTTCTCGGATCATCTCCGGCAGCAACGGTTGTCATCTTTTATCTAACTTCTGCTGGACACTATGTGTCATTGTTATTGGTAAAACCTTTGCTGTCAACTTATTTCAGGCGTCCACCAGTTTACAGTAGAAGTTACCACGGATATTTTTGTCGTAACTTGGCCTTGTAAGGTACCGGTCATGCACTCAGATCAGTGGATCCCCATTGCCAGTAAGCAGATGTTCGCCAGTACCAGTGAAACCTTTTAACAATTCAAATCCTCTGTGATATCTCTACATTTTCCCCTTCGCGCCACAGCAGATGGATAAAGATATATCCCGCTCGTTTTGATAGTCCATGCCCTTAAGTTTATGGGTGGCTTTGTAAGTAAGTGTTGTTACCTTTCCGGCACTTTCACACCTCAGACCACCTGCGGACTCTAAGATGACGCACAGTATTCAAGGCAGTGCCTTACATGCCTCTTGAAAAAGTTACTGGGGTCTCCGACGTCTAAGAAGCCACAGTCTTTTGCGCAGACAGTGTCGTGTTAACCCTCCGGACAACAGCTGTGAACTGAGTGAATAGTTCGTCACATCCCCACCCTCAAACCTCTCAGGTCCGACTTTCGCTCAACACGGAGTTTCCTGGATCCCGTGCATGTCTAGAAAGTGTATTCCATCTCACCTGAAACCAGTGTTCCCATTTTGTTACAGTCAGAAGTAGTTCTGACGTTACTGACCATTGATGGATACCATCTGGATCTTCTTGAGTAAACGCTCCGGTCGGAAGTGTACCTAGCTCCAGTGCTTCCGCGAACACACGGAACTCTCAAAGCAATCAAAACGCCAAGTTGCAGATCTAAAACATGATCAGTAAAGTCTGTAGGACATATCTTCGCAGAACTAAACGTCTTACAACCAACGAACTTGACTGAGTACTTTCTGTTCGAAAGTGAACATTCCGGCCATAGAGATAGGCCCTCCGCCAATCCAAAATCTCTGTGGAAAAGGTTGAAATCATCAAGCTTTTCAGAAAATGGCTGTTGACGATCAGGTCAAAAGCAATTTCGTGATTTGAACTGTGAACTTGTTCCTTTCCAGTTCACCTTCGAGATGACTTAACGAAGAAACTGTGACAGATTCGTAAGGCAAAATTGTTTTTCACGAACCCATAATGTTGAGCTCATAACAGTCTGCGATGTTCCACGTGCTCAGCAATCTTCGTTATGTTTGTGTTTTTCTCTGCAGATTTTTTTCCGCGTAGAGGTGACGACCGTCATCTATCAGCTTGTGTTATCTAGATCTATGTGACGACTCGCTGAACGTACGAGGAAGGCCACCTTTCGAAACATCGGCTGGTAGCCTCAACAACTCTGGTGACTTTACACTTAGTCCCATTTCGCTGCAGACACCTGGCCTGGTCAGCTCCTCTCACCTACTTTCAGGTAATTTATTCGTCCGCCACTACAAGCAGGTCCAGACTAGGCGATTGTGGAGCTCTACAACTGCTAGTGTTGTGAATTCTCTGAAAGAAGTGGAGCAACCCCTAAGCTTTCCCCTCGTTCTCTTAGTCCCCTTTTTCCAATTCCTCTTCATCTTTGACGGGAGCAACGGAAACTTGTGCAGACACCTTGGGTTACCACAAATGTTATACGCCTTAGGGTATGTGCACCCGTCGTATCGCCCTCTCACCCAACACATCACGCCATAAGCCATATAGTGTGAGTGACGCGCGCTGTTCCAACCTGCGCATGCGCGTCCACACAGTTACAGGCCCGAAAGTTCTCTAGAACCCAAACACATGGACGCAAGCGCGCTGTCACCGTCTACACACTTAGCCAATTGAAACTCCCCAAATCGATGTGGTTTGGTGCGGTCGATACGCGAGCATGCAGGGTGCGTTAGACCCAAATCGGGATTGAGAACAAGACAACTGAACAGAACACGACACTGTCCAGGCGCCAGCCACTGAACTAAGCTTGTACACCAACCCCGATAATGAATATCCAAACCACTGTCTTGACATTTCCATTGGCTATCCTTGAAATATCGCTATTCGATAGTGGGTACTCAAGCCATCGCGGTTCAAAGTTCCACTGCGTATGTCTTCGCCGGCTGTCCTAAATCTTAGTAAATCAGTTGATATTCTCGTTGGACGCGTTTTTGTTCGTCACCGGTTTTTGTCGACTGACAACGATCACCAATGACGATAATGTAGTGAGACTCTGGACTGTGATGGCTTGAGTACCCACTATCAGATAGAAATATGTCAATGACAGCCAATGGAAAGGTCAAGCCATTGGTTCGGATCTTCATTGTCGGGATTGGTGTACAATCTTAGTGCAGTGGCTGGCGTCTGAACGGTTCCTGTTCTGCTCAGTTGTGCGGTGAGTGACAAGTGTGTGCAAAACGCTGCTTGAACGAGAAAGGGTTAGGTGTGTGATTTGGAGGGATAGCAAATAAATTGGCTCACAGCAGTCGTCGTTTCAACAGACTGGCGGAACTGATGGGACTACCACAAACAAACTTGCGGAGAAGGCATGTTAGCCTCCTGTCCAGTTTGCAGGAGGGGAGAGCGCGAAAAAATATTTCCGGTTTCGTAGAACAACACGTGTAATGTCGGATGCTTTGATCTTCGCTAGCCAAATACTGAACCTTTAAACCCATTACTGTTTAGTGAAGCCGACACGGATACTGATTGCTTGAGGGGATTCCCTGGGTACATTGCTTGCCAGATAGAAGTTTAGAAGATTCTGTGGAATCCATCACCATGATCCCCTCTGGTATTTTCTATCGCAGATAACTCGCCATCATATAAATATCTTCACAGCAGTTTACTGCGTCGTCTAATGAGTAAGTGCTTGTTTCACCACTGAGTTGAAGCAGAAGAGTTTGGGAGTAGACTGGGCTAAGTGGAATCTTATGGGCATTTATTGCGTCGCTCCGAACACTACGGTACGTAAGGCTAAACATGTCCGGATGCTCGAGCCTTATGTTGCGTGACCGTTCTCACAATCCTGGATTTTGTTCGGTGAGTGGTGTCTGAACCTTTCAAGCAGTCTGATGTCATGCTGTGGAGATGGTGAACCGGCCTGTTTCTCCAGCTCCAAGCTGAACTTCTCCCGACCAAAAAACTAACGAAGTGGGTTTATTGTGGGCGGCTCAGGTTTCCTTAAAGGGTGGCACTGTGCTTTTTTGTGCACGCATGTGTCAAGATAATCCCAGAAATGTCTAACTATTCCCGTACTATTGTTCTGATATAGTGCTGTTTCAGAATAGGCAAAAGTGGGGGCACTGGCCATGTTATAACTCCTTAGGGTAATTCGGCGAACGTGGGGGATCACGCAGTCGTGCAATTTGGATGGTCTCCAATTTTCCTTTGACAATTTTTACAGCCTGTCGAAGCTGAAACCAAGTTCTCTGCTATTCGGTGAATCGTTTACAGGAAAGTGTTTTACATCACCCGCAGGTATCAGGCACACACGTTTGATGACATGGTTAATGTTGACGACGAATGAGAGAAAGAGTTGAGTGGCTAGTGTTGCATCCTGTTGTAAACTTGTGGATGCTGGGCGAATGCTGGGGTATTAGTCATGAACCATGACCTTGCATGATTATCCGAAGGGATGGCATCGCAGACAATTTTTCAGTCTTCAGATGATTCACAGAATTCCGCTTTATCTGGAGGAACAAACTAACTTAACACAGATACACAACATCACCGTTACTGGAATCATTTACTTTTGCTCGAGGATCGCTGGTCAGCAACAAGTTAGCAGCGTAAGTGTGGCTTCAACGGAACCGGTGTAGTTTGGCTGCAAAGAACTTATGCACCGACAACTAGCATCGTTGCTGATTGTTCGTTAAGCTCCCCAAAACTTTTCGCAGAGGTAAAAGTTGGTTTAGTGAACCGGTTGCGTTTAGTTGTTTACTATTGGAACAGCTTCATGAAACCTTGCATCCTCATGGCTGTGAAACAAGCGAAACCAAGAGAAGGCCATAACTTAATTACACCGAACGGTTCTAAGGTTTCACGAAGTCGAGTAACTACACTAAACTCAGGGGGTGTCCAGTGAGTCAGATGGCCACGGTAGCCCAGGGGCTCTAGCAGATGTCCTTCCCAACGTTTTCGCGGTGGCAGTAGGACGAAAGCCGACCCCTCGGATTAACCAGTTGGCGGGCTGTTGATGAGAAGAAAACTCCCTTCCGGTGGGACCTTACGTGCTGAGTCAACGAGGTAGGCCAGTTCGCACCACGCGTCGCCGTTCGTCAACCATGCGGTGCAGTGCTCACACATCTTCTGAGTGGGACGCCTAGGCACGCGACCAACGTAACCTGTTCCATAGGAGCACGTGGGATATGATTACAATTGTGAACGAGATACATTTTGCTATGTATGAAACTGTCGGGCTCGGTCTCAACGAGGTTCGCGGTTGTGCCACACTGCCGGTCTCTTCAGTCGCGTTACTCGATCTATGGGTCACCGGTTTAGCAGGCGCTTTGTATTTGTGGTTTGACATAAGGGAAGCCAGTTTCTTTTCCGCGTGTGAAACTTCGACTTCGGGTACCATCAAGTCTATGTGCTTGTTAATAGAATTCAGAGGATACGCGTTCTCTGTGAATGTCCGCCATAAAACATCACTTCCGTCTCAATCAATTCTTAGGACAATATTCCCACAGCCTTGATGTCAGTCTACGCCAAACCATCTCTTGGGTGCAGTAAAATTCATGCTGGCTGATCGCAACCTTGAAATTGTGTCGAAGTCATTAGGCAGTAACGTAAGGCGACGACACTGTGCAGTGATACCGTGGGTTTCAGCTTTGTAATTGTGTGCCAGCCGACAGCAGTTTCAATCTACGGAGACCCTACCCTTCGATGACTAATCATTAAATGGTGAATTCGGTGGGGCTGTCATAGCGCTGGAAAACTGGTTGACGGAACTCAGTGGGATGTCGTCAATTCCCGATAACTCGTAGGCTTCTCGGTGTGCTAATTTTCTGATCATATAGTTTAAATATAACTAAACGTTTTTCGGAGGATGCTGAGAGTGGGGTTTGGGTGATCGCAGTAGCTGAGGCGTTTTGTGGTAACCTAGAAGTGCCACCTGTAATGGGGTGACAGTTGCTTTGGTTGCCATCCGAAGTGCAAACACTTGACGTGTCTGTATCGGACCTCGGTGTAAATAGCAGGTGGGCGTGAGAAGTTGCGGATTTTTTTGAGGGAGCCATAGCGTCAATCTGAAGGCCGATGTAGACACTCTTAACTGCCATGCCACATTTGTTGCGCATTCTTTGGTAATGAATACAAGCCCAGTAGAAAACAATTCCGAGATTTATGTTTAGATAAGTTTACTCCTCGAGTACCGCATGTCAACGGGCCATTGACCTTTGTATATGAGGCACCGTGAGAGACACATATCTCCTAACTGACTGCGGTGAAACGCACCTGACAAACGTCCAGTGGGCATCCTCACAAGTTGCCACTCACTTCTCACGTCACTGCACTCGCTGATTCCACAATTTCAGGAATGTTTGCTCGATGGAACATGTACGGTGCGTTCGATGTGACTTCAAGCCGAGTTGCAGATGAAGTTAAGCCAAAAGGTGAAACGGTTTCTTAGTCCCTGAGGAGCAATTCAAGTAAACTGCCAAGTATCGGTGGCTCATCAGACAATACAAAGCCCATTGGGTGGATTGACAAACATGGCGCCATCTGGTCGCATCCAGCAGCCTTAAGGAACCTGCTGATCATGAAACTTCCGCTGTCTGGCAAGCTCAGAACTTCCAAATTTTCCTCCAGAAGTATGAATTAATGAGAATAAGCTCACAGAAAGCAGGAACCTCACAACACATAGGACCCGATCGTCATTTACTGGTGCTGCGGCTTGTGGACAGTGAGTAACTCCAGCGGCGAAGGCACTGCTGCTACCTGCCGTGAAAAAGCACCTAAGGAGGTTTGGCAAATGCACAAGCGAGGTCCTCGGCAAAAACGGAATAAGGTTCTCTGGTTAACAGAGATCGACTCAACTTGCGCAACCACTCTTGCGGCTGCAGCTTACGGAGTTGGGACCTCAGAGCAGGAGGTCAGTTCCCCCAGAGTCTAAATGGACGCATGGATTTGTATTTCCAAACCACTGAATTTAGTAGTAAATTCATGAGTTGAGCAACTCTGACAGATTGCTTCGAAAACCCTGTGCATTTGCACAAGTCGGCCACTGTGAGTGAGCTAACAGAGAACAGCCCCTCTTGGGAGGCAGCTCACAGCTGTCGACAAAGTTGTCGATATATCTGAGAGTTCCTTGATGGCTGCCACTGCCAGCCATTTTGTCAGGGTTGAATGGAGCCTATTCATCTGGTTGGTAGACATCGTATCACCTTTTTTAGATGTTTTTCACAGAGTCGGTCTCCTTGTCTATCTCACTGTCTGCAACCGCTAGACACGGAATCGGATAACCGAAAATGTCTTGACGAGACAGGAATGCCATACTCCTGGCGTCTCTATACTGGCTATCCCCAAAACCGGAGATATTCTGGGGAGTGTTAGAATGGGCAGGTGAGACGATGGGATTGTCTGGGACACCGTCACCTCAAACGCGGCCTATGTGGGTCTGACACACAGAAGCACTCCGACCCACGTCGTAACCGACAATGATGGGATCATTTTGCTCTGGAATTCAAAGTAATACAACACTACGTTTCCATGGGAGGTTACCAACAAAGCAGACTTTTCTACTGTAATTGCGTTTCAAGCCCGTTAGGTTGACTGTGACGCGTAGGTCGTCCGTTGGCCTTGCCGAGGTACGGAGGGCGGCAGACCGGTAACGCTCCACAGCTGCGGTGGAATTTAAAATCGAATCTTATGACCCCACGGTAGTCATTGACATTTAGAGTGAAAAATGTTGATTTGTCCAACGGCCACATATAAGTTTTCCACTGTGTGTGGCAGTCATTCATCTGTTCATTCTAGCCGGTTCTTCCGCCACGCGTAATTTGAACACAACAATGTCTACGATGCTGGAGGGCTTCTTACCGAAATAATCAGGATTGCTGTTGGTGGCGTCCAAGTGTTTTAAATTCTCCTCAACGTTTTTAGCAAACTAGGACCTTGTGACCAGAAGTGGGTAGAATTTGTTTCGGACTTCGAGGGCGCAATAAACCGGGGAATTCAGCTAAGCGCCAAGGTGATGGGCAGTAGCCTCCCTGCTGGCTTCTGTCTGCCAGATGTCGAGCTGATATTTGCATCTTCGGGGAAAACAGTCAATTCGGGGAAACGTGACTTCTGTGGACGTCGCCTGAGACGGTCTGCACTGAGCCGTGTGGTGAGTTAGATGTCGTTGAAGAGCTGGTAATTTCCTCGCGCAATTCCAGTTTTTTGCTCGCCATTGTTCATACGGGTCATCTGGATAAGTTTTATGGCAGACCGGTTGTGAGATGCCATACAGATATCGTATGTTCCAAATAGAGCGGTGTTATTTGGAATGTATCCACTGATGACGTTTTCACATACCCGAACAAACTGCTTCGAAATTACCACTCTTCTGCGTGTTAAGCAAAATTCGTCTGCATAGACAAACGAAAGGCCTGGGTAGTCGTGAACGCTATCGCTACGGTCAGCTGGTTAGGGGTGTCTGTGCAACATTGCGGGGGTAGTTCAGGTTATGGAAACTGCTGTGAGATTAAGTAGTTAAGTTGGTGTGGAGCCGTTTGTACGCACAAAACGATGAGAATTTTCCGTTAATCTGAGTGGTAATTAAGTGAATGTAGTATTGACAGATAAAACACAAAAGATTCACGAAGTTAAATCAGCGTAAGTGTCGAAATGTGCGTCCTAGTAGCCTAATCTTACGCACGATATGGGCTGGATATATTTATCTTAAAATGGGCAGAGGACAGGGGATTATACGTAATTATATATACCGATATCGAACGTGGTTCTCCAAATTCAGTAATAAACAATTATATATACAGCCAATAACGACCAGGTTTACAAGCGCATACAACAGTGCAGCAGAAACATGACAAAGTGTCTGACTAATTCCAGAGGCAAAACATGCAGTGGGTTACAGCTACTCATATAAACAAATGTGGTGGAATATGGTAGGAATTAAGGTATTGGTATGAAAGTCGAATACGGTTCAATTGCTCACGTATGATATAGTTTATAGAAGTGAAATAAATTTCACCCTATCAAACAGTCATTAATAAAAGCGAATATTGCAAATGAACGGGTCACGTAAAATTCGGAGATGAGGACATATTACTGTAAACTTTTGAGTAGAAGAAAACGAAATGTGAAATCGGAGTTCACGAGCAGTATGTATTCGCAATCTGGATAACTGGAAGCATACATATAATATTTGGTAATCAAGACCGGCTCTGAAACCGAAGAACGGAATCCGGGAAATCCGTGAATTCCTCTCGAGGTAAGACAGTCGCAGTTCTATGTTCCTCTCCGACATCCCGGTGCAGATACTCTGGATGTCCCATTGGCAAAAGCCACTTCGTACTGTTCGATTTGAACCAGAACCTGAACTACCTCTCTTCTGGGGAGTTGATCGAATAGTGACTACGTAAGATGCTAGAGACTGGGAATACACCGGTATACCAAGCAAGAGATCAAGCCGTTGCCGAACCTGGTGGATATAGTGTCTTGTGAATTGTTATTATTAGAGACGAAGGACAAACATAGAACGGATCACGTATGGTGCGCGACTGGCTGACCGTTGTGGCGGAAAGGGTAGTTGTTGAAAGACTGTAAGAGTTCCAGGGTTTGCAGCTGATTACGCTTAAGTGAAGTTCCTGGGGTGCATCTTTAGTGTAGTAGCCACTGGAGTAACTCGCCAAATGGCCGGCAGTCTTTTGAGTATCTTCCGAGTGTCCTACTTAGGGTGCTTACATATTGCACCACTGAAGCGATGTCAGTTCGCAAGTATGCGATGTGATTAATAATGTGAAAGCGTGCGTTCTGACTGGGGGAATTGATTCCTTTTCCGTCAACATATGAATGGTTGAGTGTGTTGCAGATTATTTATTCTGTGCACGAGAATTCCAGCATGAGACTTTCGAAACCTGTGGTGACCTCCATAAATGTTCACTGAGAAGTGAAAAAGACTCATGTTTTCTCGTTCGGATATCCATCGTATGATGAAACTTATCGGTAGTGATCCGTACATTCACTTTTAAATTTTGTGCAGATAATCTGTACTATAACGATAGCCCGGAATTCCAACAAGTTCAATTCCACCCCCCTTTTGTTATCCATCAAGCATTGGTTAGTGGGTTAGTGCCTTAATTAATCACCCTTAGGTTTTCTGTCAGCCTATGGAAACCAGGTATTTTATTTAAAATACGAACTTAGATATTCCAAACACGGTTTCTTCCCGAAAATATAGCATGACGTTCCGTTTGATCACAATTTAAACATGTGATTTTTCCTGCTTCAATTAATTCTGGTCGATTGATAGATTATATTACATTCTCCCCTGGCAGAATCAATAAAATACAGCAGTCCGCGTACAGCGTTAAGAATGGACGCACAGATGACTTCAAAATGCCGAGAAGAGTCCAGGAAGATTGCAAGACTCACTAAATACGTGCTGGGAGGAGCTGAAATGACAGCTCTTTTCTTCTCAACTTATATGGTATACTTAAAAAGACATTTACCTTAAGTTCTGTACTGTCAGTATTTGAGATCCGCTGTGGAAGAGTCAGATTTCTGAGGTTTCGTAGAAACTCAGAACCCGATATCTGTAGATCAGCTGAGGTAGAATAGAGGGGAAGTAGGCCGCATGAATCCAGGTTGCTAGAAATAACCGCACGGAAATAGTTTATCACCTTTTGATTGTATCATAGATGTCCGGCAACAGCCTTCAGGATATACTGATCAATTCATTACTAATGAACGTCAGATCATTGGTAAATGAAATGTGCATTTTTTCATCTAATCTCCATAGTGTTTTCATGCCTGAGACTTGGTGCTTCCCTTATACTCCAACCAGTCAGATGTGTATCGTAGGATATCCCATTTTTCACAGGGATCGTCTGACAGGACGAGGTGGTTGATGCATCATTCACCTGAAAAGGACATTCTTTGCACTGACACTTCATCAGCCTGTTTTCCATAAAGTCGAAGACTCGTTGTGGATGGTTGTCTCTGTTTTTTCTCGCGATTTACCTGAAGGATACATCTACAGACCGCCTAATGCTGCCAGCAATGATTTGATTGACCTTGTGGAGATAACGATCTGTACGTCAAACATGCCTAGCGAACACAAAGTAACAGGCGGTGACTTCAACATGCCTAATACTCCTAGACCACATTCTCTGCCCTAGGTAAGCAGACTGAATCGCTTCCATGCACTCAACTGAATGGTTGGAACCAACGTGTCCTGACACCCACCAAAAAGAAGCATATACTGAATCTCATATTCACCATAATTATCCCGTCTGTTGAAGTACGTGTTCTACAGCAAGTCCTAGGAGTCGATCACGATTTCGTCAAACCACTGTCAGATATCAATATGTCTATCGAACCGACAGCCGTATTTCACCGTCCAGTCAATTTCGTTTATTTGGCTGCCTTCTTCTCCCTGCCTAAATCCTCGAATTTGGACACCTTCTTTTTCACATCGGACCCAAGCATAGCTGCCGGGGAATTTATCAAAAATCTAGCATTTTTAGTGGCGCTTTGGACTCCACAGTGTCAAAACGCGTCGGCTCATGTGTACAAGGAAAAATCGTTGCTGAAAAAGCTGACAGATTTAAAGTGCATAATTTGGGGGCACAGCATGACACTAGATTTTTCGCTGATGATGCAAGTGAGCAAACTGTTTGAACACAGAAAGTCATACGCAACTCCGTCATATAAACAGACGGAGACTCGCGCGTTTTAATGAGGAGGGACGCATGAAGCTAATGTAATTAGTGAGACGAAGAACTTCTACATGACCCTGCAGTAAAAATTATCACTGTCAAAGATAAAACGGCTGTTGTTAACTAAGCTACACTACGTGAAATCTCTCTCTCACCTTTTGCTGCTTCGTTTAGCGTAGAACGCACCTTGTTACCTGTTAACACTCCATCAAAAACAGATAAAGTTTTGGGTAATGTTCCGGCTGATGTTCGAAGCATTCATTTATAATTAGCTAACAATAAACCCTTAATTCATTCTAGACCAGATGGTATCCTATCAATGGTCATCAAGCAAAGGGGTAAGGATATACCCGTCTTCTTGCTCGAATTGTTCAACCTGTCACTTGTATCCAGCACCTTATCCCTCAGTGAAGAAAGCCAACAATTATGCCTCGCTGCAAAGGTGGTCGAAGAAAGGACGTCAGTAAATATCGACCCATCAACCGCACGTCAATCTGCTCAAAAATGTTTAAAAGGGTGTTAAAGGTGCACATATTAAAGTTCTTGAGATCATAAGACTTTACGGACCTTTCACAGCACGGCATCATTAGTAAGCTGTCTTGTATGACACGTCAGTTAGAATTCCTAAACCATACATACATGTAGGTCGAGGCAGAAAATGCAACAACTATCATACTTTTAGGCATGCAAAGATTTCTGATCGTTTGCCTCATAAGCGCCTCTTGATCAAAGTAGCATACTTGACTTACGGGATCTCTTGTGTAACTGGCTTTCTTGACACATTGAGAGTCATGCTCAAACAGTCAGAATAGAAGACCACCGCTCAACGCTAAAGCCCGTGAGGTGATTTCAGGGAGTGTTCTATGACTGTTGCTTTTCCTCATGTATATAAGTGACGTATACGACATTATTAAACATGATCCGCCCTCTCTGTTTGCTGACGTTATCAAAATCTTTCACTATCTTCGGCAGCCCAGTAACATCGCTTTCTGTTTACAAAATATATATCACAACCTAGCGTCAGCGCAACTGTGGTGCAAAATATGGCTGATGACGTTCTCAGCGAACAAACCAAACACAGTTACCTATGGTTGCAAATCACCCAGTGGCTATAATATTGATACCGCCACTCCCGTCAGAGGTTTAGAAATGCGGTATTCAAACTCCTTTAACTTCTCCGAACGAGTATATTTCCAGGCGGAAGAAAACCAAAAGAACAACCAGCTGTGTCAAAAAGACGCGCAGTCTACCGACTGCGAGGCTGTTGTTTTACTAAATGTGCCCTACCTCAACCTGAGTATTGCACATTCATTTACTGCCATCCACGCAGGTATGATAGGCTTGTTTTAGAAGATTTTCAACAATCATTCACCAAAAACATACTAGGATATTCTTCACCGGTTACCTATAGGCAACGCTGTCAAAAACCTTGTATTGATCCAGTCTGGTTGCGCAGATAAAGTTGAACCTAACACATCTTTATGATTCCACAAATTTAGACGTCCTCACCACAGCCCTTGCCGTCCCCTTATAACACAACTCCTCATATGGTCGGAGGAACAAGGACTCCACTTCGCAAACCCTGCTACCTCAGAAAAAGATACGCGCAAATCTCTTCATTTCGAATAAACTTCCGAATGAAGTCAGAGCCAGTAACGACATTCAGCATATAGAAAGGTTTTGAACATCTATCTTACGATATCACACAATGTCAATCTTCAAACTCTGTGTCCTCTGATGATGTTTCGAACGTGGTCCGTAAAGCGTTTAGCCGTCAGCTGCGTATCACTAATAAAACCGCCCCCTCTGTCTAACTCCTTTTTGAAAACAGCTTGCTCGAAACGGTCCACCATATCATTTACTCACATCACCATTTAGCATTTGGTCTACTGCATGCTCAACAGTCACAACTCAACATTACTTCACTGATACGTGTTTGTTCGTAGGCGCACATTAACCAGATTGCTGGTAAATGTAAATTTGACGCTCAACAATATATACAGCGGAATAACGTTATATGCGCTTTACCTGGAACACGCACGTTTTATTTGGCCTTCCAGACCGTCGACCGAATATTCCGGTTGCCTGAATAAATCCCGAGTGAACTGCGAAATATCATGACAACTAGTTGACAGGGTTACATATTTTCATGGCCGCAGCAAAACTACTAATATCGCATGACGTAATTGTCGAAAAATGTCGCATACGCCTCATTCTTCTGGTCAATGTAACCACCCTACATTTTAACATTTAACTTGTGCGATTGCGTTCTTTTTCTCAATCCCGTATGTATCCGTTTTGCGGGGGAATTTCTCGCGACGAATCGATACACGAAACCTCGTCTCGGTCGAAAAGGTTACAAGATTTTCAACGTTTTGACGGTTTCCAGCAATGGACGAGTACCTGCGCTGAAGTGTGCTCACTTTTTCGCTGAATTTTGCGATTTTCCCGTATTGTCTCTTCAAAGCTGACTAATTTTAGCATGTCCGCTTCGGTGGCCTCGTAGTCCCATTAGTAGATCCGATAGTAGGATTAAACAGCTTGCTACAGCAGAGCCGGCAAAAGTTCCGTTGGTCGTACTGTAGACGGTTGATTTCTTACACTAATAGTAAAAATAATAGTGTCTTCCAACGCATCTGTGAGAAACACGCTCAAGAGTGTGTGATAAATATACACATGATAAGGCCACATACACAGTTGAACATCACAGTCGTAAATTGTAAAATGAGTCAGTTATGTGAATAAGGCAACAAATCAGATATCGTATGAGAGGAAAACTCTACCTTAAAAGAAACATTTGAGATACATGCTTCTGAGACGATAGTACTTGGAACCTCCAAAATTCTGTAAAATAGTTGAGTAGTTACATCTGTAATGTTCACAGTTCATAACTATATTTTTCGAATCATTTTTGCATATTTTCGTATATATCGTCTCGTTAACTTCACCTGTACACTTGTGTGGAAGCGTCATCATCGGTCTCTGGATTCTCTCGTCTTGATCAATAAGACGGGAGTCACTGAGCGCCGTCATTTCCTTCTTCGTTTGCGTGGATATTTGGGCTGATGAAGTAAACGCCCGACGAAGCGTTTATTAGCCCCTAGTGTTCGGTGGCCTATCAACGCCAAACATTTGTCATTCCATGTCGTGTGTAGAATTGTCTATCAGATCTACTCCTTGGTGCTGTCTTTCTCTCAGGCGGCGGCCTATTCAATTCCACGGATTTTGATATACCAGTGAGTCATTCCACTTTTTGAATAAGTCTTCCTTTTGCTTATACGTTTACCTTTTTGTGCACAACCGTTACCATTATAGCTTCTTTCAATTTTACCATATTTTTGTTATTTCCAATCATTTGATTGATTAGGCCAATGCACATCAAATGACACACCACAAGGTAAGCACTGGCCTAGTGGACAGAGTCAAGTCAGAAGAAAGGTGTTTGGAGGACGGAGAGGGCGTTCTGTCAAAAATCTTTATCATTATTCCAAGTAAACAGTTTCGCAAAAACATGTAGAAAATTTTGTCCGGACGGGAAGAGATGGGGAAGCCTATATTTTGCGAGACAATGGATGAACCTCTCGACTAGACTCCATTTTTCACTCAAAATCTAAAGGATTTTGCGGATCCCACGAAATGCTCAACCGTGACGGGAGTCTGAGTGTTCGGGCTGGGTAGAATGTTCTAATGACAATATTAATACTAATAATAATATATATTTCTCAACGCATCTGTGAGGAGCACACAGGGTTATGCGCGATCACTGCAGATATTTACAAACCCTACAAAAACGTATAATAAAAGAATCGCACAAACATGAAGCCTGCCGTCAAGAAGGACAAGGTCAAAAGGCAAATGACTGTAGTTTATAAAACTTTGACGCACGCAACAGAGAAGGAGATGATTCGTTCGCTTTACATATTTAGTCTCAAAAAAATTGGATGTTACGCTAATTTACTTTTCACAGGGTTGTGGGATAGGCAATTTTTAAAATAGTTTAAGGTCGCTGCTGGAAAAACGCCCGAACGCATCTTTGGAGTGTTTCGCCATTGAGGGATAAAATCTTCGTCCAGAAAATGCCAAGATAGGTCAGCTCTGGTGAGGCAGGGCGGAAAATCCCAAAATCCAGCGAACGATTGGGCAGATTCCGACGCAGGATTTCATCGATTTCCCGGAAACGTCAAAACGTTGGGCATCTCGCGAACTGTTAAGCTGAGACAAAGTTCCGTGCGTTCATTCGTCGTAGACAAACTTCCTCGCTCAATGGATGATATGGAGATCGGAAGAAAGAATGTACTTTCACACGTTAGATGATAAAATGTGGGGTTGTAACATTTACCATGACAGACAATGTGTGTGCGGAAATTTTTGACAAATAACTCATACGATGTTATTATTTTTGCTATGATTATTAGAATATATAACCCTGCCTACTGTTTGTTGTGGCATTTTGCTATGTACTTGGGATTTATTCGGCTGAAAGTAGAATTGAGTCGACGGTTTTGAGGGCCGCATGAAATGTGCGTGTGATAACTAAAGCTTACATGACGTCGTGCTGCTGGACCTATTATTAAGCACCGCGTTCACATTCCGAGGGGCGTTAGACAGCGGGGTGGTTACCTACGTGATGCGCATCTGACGGCTAAATGTTTCTCGGACCACACTCAAAAAGGTCATCTGGTGATGCATAGCGTTCGAAGATAGACATTGTGTTTGTTAACGCAAGATAGCTGCCCAAACCCTTTTTGAAACGCTGAATGTTGTTACTGGCTCTGACTTCATTTGGGATTTTATTCCAAATGTAGGAATACTCTCTCACGTAAGATAAATTTGTGAAATCAAGAATGAAATTTGAACTCCGGCGATACACGGGAGAACGTAATTTGACTGTCGTGTACGCATCAAGGCCTCCTGTGTGCCTCATACTCGTGCCAGGACTCAGGCTGCCTTTTGATTGGCTCTGACTTCAGCGATAAACGGTTCATTTGCCCACTCATTTAAAATGACGCTGCTGCCTGTGAGCCTGACAATACAGTGTGTACTTCTACTGCGTTATGTGTTCTCCCTACCGTTGTTATTGCCTGTTAGGCTTACCGCTGATTGAACCCGAATAGAGGTACAGTAGAGTATGTGAATTGAGACAAACAACAGAATACGTGATGTTCTGGCATGTTCTTTTGCATAACATCAACGACATCGTGATAATTGAGGAAATATACTCCACATGTGGACAGTCGTTGTCAAATAAGGCGAAAGGAGCCCGATTATCAACTGTTTCTAGCATATGGCTACTGCCGGATTTAGATGTCGGTTTTATCTGTGCGGCCGGTATATAGAAAGAGAAAAATGTCTGACAACACCGAGAGTTCTCAAGCGGTCTGTCATGGAGGAAAGAGAGAAGAGTTGAACCGCGTCATGCGACGAACAATTTGAGGTTCTTTATTCCAAACGGTTTTATTTAGCTCAGCTTTTGCATAGTGATTTGCAACACACAAGCAGGCTGTCAATAAGTATGGAGTGAGAGCGTGCCAAAGTGACTGGGTTATTACTATTCACAATCGAGTGCCATTCGAGTATATACTGTCATATCGACAACCCTGTTAAATCGTCTCATTAGGTCATTTGGGCGTTTTACTGAACTTTGTGATTTTTGCCTCTTCTTGAAACTTTGCATTAACTGAGTTTTCGGTTACCGCTTCTTTTCCGGACTCGAAATCCAGAGTAGTTGGTGCACTGCTATTTCGGTGTCATAGAACCGAAGGTTGAGACAACCCTCTATGACGACTTCTAATCTTAGATGGTTTATTGTGACAGCCCGAAACTTGTGGTTACATAGGCAGTTGGGTGCATGAATCGCTTAGCTAGTGCCGATCGTCGGTTGATTAGTAGACCGTGAGACCTAGATATATATCGTTCAGAAGTGAAACTCATTTTGGCAGGTTTGATTATCAGCATTTCTAGGTTTCCGGCGTACCCTATCACAAGGTGAGTTCAACTTGTCTATTTCAGACATACCTATTACTGAGAAGCACGAAATTTACAAAAGATTTTCTTGCCTTCATTGTTCACGCATTCTTGGTCCATTATTGCCTTCGATGCTCAAAAATTACGAACCAACTCGGGTGTTCGGCATCAAATAACGCATTACTTTGTTAAATATTGTATCGTTCGCGTTTTATACGCCCGTCGGTCACAACTCTGAAATCTGTGTTCGTTTTACATTGTTTTCCCTACTGGCAATAAACCAATTATGATCTAGCGGTGCCGGAACTCGTCAGATTTTTACTGAGATGACAACCAACTGCGATCGCTAAACGTGTTAAATATCCGCACATAACTGTACGCAGTGGTATTGGTGCCAGATGCCGTACCACTCCAAGTGCACTGACCTCGGCGGATTTCTGTACAAGCGGCTGATTTCTTCGTTTTCTTTTTATTTACATGGACTGTGGATATATCAAAACTCAGCACTGATTTACCTCTCACTGTTCACGCGCACTTTACCAAATGTGAGTCGGCACAGAAAACCTGGACGCAAATGCGGGGATCACTCTTACTCTCTACGTCCTTTTATCTCTTCATGGAGGATTGGGTGGACGAGTTCCAGCAGAATTTCTCGGAAAAAAGTCTGGACTGCAGTCGTTGGTTGAGCACACAGTGCTTGCCACCATGGTTTTGCAGTCAGTAAGAAGGCGGTTGCCCCTTCAACTCTACGTTTACAAGCAATCGCCATGGAAAGAAAAAAGGCTCTCAGGAAAAGACTGTTTCATGAGGCCGCTTTCCCAACTGGGCTAACTGAGCCAAACCTAGCATATTCCCGATTCCGAATGCCACAAATCTCGTGATCGCCAGCAGTCTCCGCGCCAGACCAACCAGAAAGTCGCCTGCTTTGCCCAGCACCGAGGCAGTTCTTGGAAAAACTGACTTTAGAATTCGCCAACTTCAGCCTAAAAGGCAAGCCTTTCGAACGTTGCCCACAAGATTGGGAGATGCAACGCCAGCTGATCAAAACGAAAGACGGAATTATGGAAGGCCGAAAAAAATTTTCAAGAATAGATTTATAACTCTCGCCCTGTCAGCGTCCATTCGGATTTATGCACCTCTAGTAAACGAAAGCGGGGATTTTGCTCCAGAAGACAACAGTCCAACAACCGATGCTTTAACTTCAAGCACACGTGTTGTTACTACCGGAATCCCTTCGAATCCGTTTTTCGTGTTAATTACCTGAACGTCTGCCGATAGATTGCACACAAAGTTCTTCCTTCTCAGAATTCAGAACAGAAGGCGTTTGTCATGATCACCTTCACCGGATCGGGAAGTCCCTCATTGGC
Organism: Paragonimus westermani; assembly: GCA_008508345.1. Taxonomy (NCBI): domain Eukaryota; kingdom Metazoa; phylum Platyhelminthes; class Trematoda; order Plagiorchiida; family Troglotrematidae; genus Paragonimus; species Paragonimus westermani. The sequence goes on along the minus strand of QNGE01003825.1, from coordinate 19,236 downwards.
CCGTTCACTTAGGCGCTTAACCTAGTGCTCTCGCAAAACCGAAAACTACACCTCGTAAAGCCTCTCCCGGTAGGTGTAACAGTCAAATTTTCCATGCACGATAAATTCTAAACACACTTCCGAACGACAGAAATTGACAAGGACGCAAAGAACGCAGTTTCCGATGTCGAAATTGTTGATTAATTGTCCAGTAGGGTCTCTAACGTACGCAAGGCGGTAATGTCGCGTCTGCAACCGCGAAGGACCAACAAGGCAATACAGACCGCATCAATCCCAGCACAGTCCCTGGTCCACCCTTCAGCCAAAGGTCTAATCCCACACACTCTTTCTCATCTCCACAGTTTTCCTCACAAAAACAGAACGGGTAAGTAGCTTCCAAGTGCATGTATGCGAACTGTTTGAATTCGTCCAATATACTGTCAGAAATTAGATGGTCCATGACATGGCGGCACACATCGCTTCCACGGAGCTCTGACAGAGAACTTAGTGCTACCAAAAACCCAGTCCATTAAGTTGATTTCGTTTGGAGGGAATAGAGGACGTTGCTCATTTCTTGAAGCAGACTCTTTCGACATTAATGTCCATTGCGGAAATCCGGTCCCCCGGTCAACTTGACACTCTGTGGCTTCGACCAAAGTTGTGTGGCGTAGACTCACCCCCCAATGGCTGTGGTTATCTCCCATCCAACGCACCCAGTGACGCCCCTCTTGTTGGCCCTGATAACTTCCCACCTTTGCAGTGTTCTTCTAATATACTTATTACGAACGGTTTTAGCGTGGCCAATATGAACAGAGCGCCGATGTTTCCCCGAGACCACGAAAGCTGATTCTCGACTTCCTTATCGGTCCTGGCAAGACGGAGAGGTGAAACACAACTGGTCAAAGCCACGACGCGGCATCGTTGAGATCAGGGTACATCGCTGCTAGACTTATTCATCACGAATGAGAGCCACATCGTGTGGAGAGTGATAATCAGGTCACCATTCACACAACTTAACCGTCGCTCGCTCGCACTTGGTTATATCTGTTACCAGTTAGAAGTCCAATTAAAAAACACGTTTCGAACCTGCTCTCAGGCTCATTTTGTTGGCCTAGCAAGCTAAGTACGGTCAATTCTTCTAGACCAAGACGATGCGGGTCAGAGTTATTATGTGTCTCGAAGCGTAATTTGGAAGGTAGACGGTTTGTTTGTGTCACACAAACTATGGACTCTGTTTCACTGCTTCCCCCACTTCACGCAGGGTACGTCATCTACTTCAAGATTTTTTACAGTCGCCTTCAAAGAAAGGGCCTACCGTAAGTCCACAGAGAATAAACGCTTTGCGAACTGTTTAAATCAAGTGTGCGTGAGGGTGGATCCACGAGCATGTTGAACTGGTATAAGAGGAGAAACTTTAGAAGAAGCGTGAACACACACTTGCTAGTTAACCGTATGCTTTAGGTGAGAAAGAATAAACTTTCAGCACTTCCTCTACGACTGCTCAAGAGGGAGGCTTCTTTAGACTTCCCAGCTGGGGTCGGAATATCTGGGGAGGGTTAGTTGAAAATCAACAACTTTGCACGGTCGAGTGGACATCCCACTCTACAGCTGCAGAAACTTCGGCAACCATTTCTAATAGCTGGGCTTTCTGTGTTAGCTAACGAAAAAGTACTATACACAGCTAATTCATAGAGTCTGACGGGTCCTGACAAGTTCAATTCCAGGATTCTCAAGGAAGCACCTGCTAGTGTGGCAGAACTTCATGCACTGTGCTCAATCGGACGCTTCGGACTAGCACTCTATCACGTGCATGGAAATCAGCCGCAACCAGGTCTATCTTCAAAGCGGGTGACCGGCAGTTGTTGGCCAGCTATGGGCCAACGAGCCTTACTAACACTCCATACAAGATAACAAAGGGTTCGCTGAAGCGCGTCATCTCCAGGCAACTCTTATCAAACGCTCTTTTCTCCACTCATCATGGATCTATTCCTAACCGGCAGTGCATAACAAGTATGCTTATTTTCATTGGCATTCTGACAGGAGCGCGTGATAAGGTCTTCGTCTCAGATGTCATCTTCCTTGACGTCATCAAAGCTTTTCACCGTGTCTCACATGGCCCCTCAGGCAAACTGTGGATGTACTATACCCAAGATGTTCTTTGCCAGATTACCCCTTCCCTGAATAGTGGAATTTCCCAAAAAGGAAACTGGATCATACCTTCCCTCTCTTCGCGTGCCTTTTGTGGAGGCTTCTGGAAGGATGATGCTGATTCTTCCTCTGTTTCTCATTCACGTAGACGACCTTCAGGACAGTATATCTAGCATCACTCATCTACAAGCTGACTTGGAGACCTAGAATGCCTGTAACGCTGGTGCACTGCAGAGTGATCTTGACGCTACTGGGCGCTGGCCGGACGATTAAAGTCTTCCACTGAGTGAAGGCGATTGTGAACATATTTCCCTCGGTGGGGAATGTGGAAATGTCTTCATGATTCATACCGTGTTCAGCAAAGTGGACATCACGAGAATCCATTCTAGAAAGGATATAGGCGTCTGGATGTTATTTAACGCACCTTTGGTCTATCTTCACGAGATGGTGACAGAAGACGGATCCACCATTCTTAAGATGATAAAGGGCAATCTCTCCGGCATAGATAAAAGAACATTTGAAATGAATTGCAACGTTTACATAAAAACTCTGTTCGAGTACAGTAATCAGGTCGTGTATACCGGCCTGAAGAATGTCACCTACTGTTGAGCGTCTACAGTGCGCGACTAACAAACTAGTCACGGGCCTAGGAAACAAAGCGATAGGTTTCAAATTGGAGGTCTTGATGTGCATTCGGTCAGAGTCCACCGAATCTGCCCTGATTTAGCGCGGCAGTTATTTATCGTGGTGTACGATGACGGCCGACGAGGACGTGTCAAATAGCTTGACGGCTTTGTCCCTGAACGTTATTTAAACAGTTCTTCTCTTTCAAGAGTGTCAACCACCGGAACAGTCTTTCTTCTGAGGCAGCTTGCCGAACCTTTACAGATCGTTTCAAAGCAATGCTTGATTCTAATTAACTGAAAACAGGCTGGTCATCCTACTCTCTTCCGATCACTTAGTGTGATTCCCAAAAATGGTGCTGCACCTCGTTTTCAGCTTATGCTTTTCAGATCAACAGATCTCAGCTTGACACCAAACAGGGCAAACTGATTGGATCCGCGCAACTTAAAGCCACTGCTCCGCACCCGTGAATTAAAATGCCGAATCGCCACAAAACCTTTTCATATATATGATTCCGTGCTTCCTCTTAAATGAAGTCGGAAAATTCCGTGGAAGAATATTTCTTTCACCAAGAGAGGAAGTTGAGTTTGGCCAAGCACGCATCAAATTTCACAACCTGACGAGATCACATCAGTTCGCTGCGTGTTAATCATTTTCTCACTACCGATACTAATACATCCTCTGGGCACATTTTCAGAAAGAGCACCAAATGTTGCATGCAGCCAAACAACCAAACTAATATCCTACTAAAAAGCAAAATGTTGATGCTAACAGTGATAGCCCTTTTCAGCTGAAGGCGCCAGTCGCAATATTAATAACACTAATGGACAGTTTGCTCTTACTCAATCCATGTTGCTTTAGTGAGTGTAGGTTATAACCTCTCGTAAATTACGTCCATTTCGGTCGTCATATCGGTTAAACTGACCAAGTCATACGTGTTTGTCATGTGAGCTAATTCGGTGGGCGACAACCACGATTCGTACCGACCATCCACTACCATGTATGGACTAGCAGACCGTTTGGCCACAGCGGTCGTCTGACGGATAATGTTGGAGCTCAACCGCTTACCATTTGAGTGAGTCTTTGCCGCTTAGCTTGGATTCACCATGAGCAAGCCCTTCTTGATTAGTAGATGGTAAGCACGTCCGGCTAGATCACAAAAGTCTGTAAGCTCCTGTTTTCAAGTGGCACCAAAAACGCAGCACAGTTTTGAAGAATAGATGGCATTTGTAGTTGACGGACAGCAGTGGCCAGTATAAAAATAAAACAAACTGTCTGAATGTCGTACAAACAACTGCGTACCCCGTTGTTGCTGACCATTACTCTGGGGAGTATTGTTCCACAGTTATTTGAAAACGCCGTTTTGGTTTACGACATATCTGTTTGTGATACGCCACTGCCAGTTAGACCACGAAACGCTTCCATTAGACCGTTGAAACATGGACTGATCCCTCTTCTCCTGAAACGTGACAAGTACCTTTACCTGTGTTTGTAACCCGTTTCCTGAGGCGAGCCTCTAAACATTCACTGTGTGATGTTGTATGAAAACTCCACGGCGCCAACCACTGCTGTTCGAAATGACGACAAAGAAGGGTTCACTGTGTGAGAAAGATATTCGGCGAGCCAGGAACAGCTACTTTCATGTGAGGGCGCATGTGAGTGGCCACTTGAAACCGTGAACAACCTGGCGAACTAACCTCGCATAGACGAAGCTACATTTCTTCCAAATGGCCAGATAAAGACTCCAAAACTATACAGAGGTGTGGGGCTAGAACGGCCTAGAGAGCAGTGACGGATATAGCACAACCATATTATCGTACGCTTTGGGTGTGAAAAAGGAATCAAGCCGAGAAGAGCCAGTAGTGAGCGGAACGACCTACATGGTTGCCCGATTAACAGAAGTAAATACGCTACACAGGTTCAAAAGCACTGCAGTTTCACCTAAGTTGGACGATTCCATGTGATGGATGTGAAGCCAGGTTAACTTCTGTCGCCAACACTCACATATCCCGGAAAATTGATATTTACCGTTTTAGCGTTCGTTGCGAACTATAAGAACACGGATGGTCCACACCTTGCTTTGAACCCGCGAACAGAATAGAGGATTGTCCCTTGAGCTTCACAACTGATGTGCAATCTGTCGACAGCCGACTACTAAGACAAAGCTGATTCTCCCAAGTAAATTCCTCTCCTTAGTGAGACGTGGAACACATTATCCAGTGATCCTTTTCACTGAGTTCTCTACAGGCAGCTATTACCATCACGATGTTACCTGAACAAAAGTTCACGGCTCCCCACTCATTATATCATACTGCACCACGCCCAACGAAATGAAAAATTGAGTACAGCTGAATTATATGTATCAGTTGATGTAAGCGCAATGACCAAAGTCCAATCAGTCAACTGTGGTTCAAGAAGGTTAAAAGAGCGTACGGTACTGTCAGCAACAAAAGTTCAGTGTGGCGCTGAGTTGAGTACTGTGGTGTTAGTCTGCCCGTTTGTTCCAAGATGGTTTTGCGCCTCAAGGCTTGCGCAGGCAAAAAACGAACGGAATCTGGGCGTAAAATTTTCCGACACGATCCTCGGTATAGATTCCAGAATCGCGACCGAAGGTCAGGTTGGCGGAAATCGTAAGACGATACATTGACCATGAGTCTGTGTTCCGCAACGTCCGTGAATCGTGCCAATGTCGTTTTTCGAGTCAAGCTTTGTGCCACCAGTTAACGCTGTACGGCTGAATTGGTAAGATATTTAGGGCGATTAGGGTTTGCTGTATCTTACCCGGTGTCATTGTGTAGACATAATGGTTCGAAAGAGGGGCGCCTCACTAACGTGTCTGCTGTTAGCTATCGGCTACAGTCAGAGACAAACAATTAGCAACCGTGTGAAATACTACCCAGCAACAGCCCCTGGGTAGAGTGAGAGTCATCTGCTTCCGAAAAATAGACGGTAATAGTGGGAGCAAGTCATTTGTCCCACAGTTATCCAGCTGCTTGTGTTGGCCTTTAGTGCCGTAAGTGATAAGAGTAATAACTAATGTAAACGAAGCTACTGCATTGTCACCGTAGTTTTAATTCATCCCACAGTCGCCAGCAACCCACGAAAAATTTCCGTCGCATCCTGCATACGTCACTAGACCAAACTGCAGATCAGTAACTCCCAGTAAGCGATCAAAAGCTACTCATATTGCAAACAGTTGCAAATTCAGAGTTTCAACTTGCTTCTAATGAATCAGCAGCAAAGGTAGAAGATAGTATGGTAAACGGTCTGTTACCCATTACTTTCCCCCCGCACCATTTACCTTAAAATTCGAAGTATTGTAGTTTTCAAATGAACGAAAGCGAAATGTAGTCAACCTACGAGCGTAGGTGCTTTTAGGCGTAATAACTGAGTATATCGCTCTTACTAAATTTAAAAAAATGTAGTTCAACATGCATTGACGATGCAGCTGGTGGTGCGACTGAGAGCCAGTGAGAATTTTGGCGGGTGCATGCCGAAAAAACGTTTGGTGGCAGGAATGATATTACGTGGATGTCGGTCGTGCGCATAAGTTGTCATGATTGTGCATATAGGGTGAGCTTGTCCCAGAAGACAAACATCCGTGACACATCCACTGACATCAGGGGATTTCTGATATCACACAAGAGATAAATGAACGTAGGCAGTGATGCAACTTATTGATACATAAGCAAGCTAGTGGAAACGAGCACAATGATCCGGATTCTTAACAGTTGCACTGACTGAAGCGAATATCCCAAACACGCTTGGCCGACTCTTCACAGAATCTCTATTCACACAGATGCGATGTCCCCCAAACCCATTGCGCCAGACAGAGTCAGTGCGCTCGCATGCAACTGAAATATTATGGAAGGCGAGGCAACGTAAACACATTTTGAGCAAACTGGAAGAACAAGAAGGCACGAACGTCGTTGATTGCATGCAGACACCCACTACAAAGTAGACTTTCAAAAGATGGTCAAGAATAAGCGACGGACTTAGTGATGAGAAACTTCACTCACAATTTCCGACCAACCCAGAAATGTATGTTTACAGTCGGCCGTAGATCAGGTTAGAAAATACTTTGCTTGAAATGTTATCCTCAGGGCCAAATTTTTATTATCCGCGACATGAAGATGACCAGGTAGAGATTGAGGCTTAGTATGAAGGCGTTTATTGCCTGACCAGCCAGCTGACTACTTCGTCGGGAATCAATCTGGTGCATTTCAGATCGGGCTCAAACAATTGCTGTTATCACTACCGGCAATCACATTTGACTCATAAAAGTCGTATTGCCACTAGACAACTTCAAGCCTTGCGAACTTTACTCAAGTATGACGATACTCTCATAGAACGTCGGGACAGTGGGAAGGGTGTGGTCATCATGAACAGGACATGGTAACAAAATGTTGCACATGCTGTCAGAAGGAAGCAAGTTTAGCAAACGGATTAAGGAATGAAACGAAACGATTTAGACTGAAGACGAGACAGTGGATTGCCTAAGGTAACTTTGCAGCAAGCAGAGACTACAGCAGCCGCGCTCGACCCGATAAAGCTTAGCCACTCTCAATAAACATGATTGAAAGAACGTGCAAACTTTGATTGACTGTTCTGTTTGGTTGCTCCATAATCCTCTTATATGAATGATGGAGCTGATCGCATACCTACTCCAGATTGATGTCACCTTGACCGCCATCTCGAATGTAGGCACGTCTACTTATGCTCGACCACTGACGACCAAAAACGCCCTTCAGACGTTCCATTTCGGAAGCGTGACACTTATCCTGATTCCATATATATGGTAGTACGCATTTACCGATATCTATATTTATCCCACAAAAGAAGCGTCAAGGAGCTGTTGTGCGGTTGGTATCAGTTCGACCAGACCATGGGGTGCTAAGATCTGGCGGCACTCATGGTGACCCCTGAGATAAACTTACAGCGGAAGTTGAATATGGTAATTTTATTTCGCAAAATTCTGATTGGACCATCAGTGGATGAGCAGGGTTTCGTTTAGCTCGTCCTGATAACAGGGCTAAAATGAAGGAAGAAATGTACAAGTGTATGCAGGTACTGCATCCTCCCGAGCCGAAATTAGTTGACATGAACTCGTGAAAGTTTCAGGTGGACAACGTAGAACGCAGAAAGGACGAATGAACATGGAGCGCGCTTGCCGCGATGAACAAGCCGAAAATTTTAGTACGCATGCGTATAGTTTGCTCTTCTTACGGCTAGTGAGAGTCGGGGAGATATGCGGACGTATTCTATTGTTGAAAAAAAATGAAGAGTCTCGGTCACTCGCATTGTAGTTGATTTAATTGGCAATACGTGACTGTCTTCATGCATCTGTGTGTTGGTGGAGACTGAACCAGCACAAGCAGATAATTCCACGGGTTGAAACCGGAACGAATCGTGTCTGACAAGGCCAACTGCTTAACAGTACGTTGCGATGGCGAAAATTAGAATGAACCACAGTTAATCACTTAGGGCAGTGGACATGGATCCAGCCGGATTATGTGGTGTAATCCAGTATTACTGAGAAGGGACATACCAAGTCAACCGCTATTTGTTCTGCTCAGCCAAGTAGGATTTGGCGACCACCGCAACCGTAGATCTATTGAATGCATGAGAGTCATCCCAGGAGAGCCAAGTGAAAAACATTCCAGCAAGCGCATCTCGCTTGATTGGTCTACTGAGCTCTTATCTTCAAGCTTAGCCTGCACAGAACACTCGTGCTCTATCTGTACGCGCTTGGTTTAAAAAAATGTGTTTAAAAGCTTGAAACAGAAAACGACGTCTGTGTAGTGACATTTCTTGTACTCACAACGGACACATAGATTTTATAATGTTCACTAAGGTAAACGAATGACAATAATTCCGAACAACTGCCAAAATCTACAGTAAGAATGCACGCTGCCGACGTCTATTAAAATGTACACATGTTACACTTGGCTGTTATTTGCTTCTACTTACACAGGATCTTTATTAAATGAACTATCAGCCAAACCTCGGGCAGCCGCAGATTATGTGGACTGAGACTACGTAAGAGAACCATGCGAGACTGGATCGATCTGTGCTATGTTTACCTCCGACGGAATGACGAATGATCAAAGATACTGATCGTCTGTCGCAGGCCTGCTTTCCGTTCGCTGTTGTGGAATCGGTTTAGGTAACCACTCAAAAATATCTTCTGCATGTCTTAAGATATCTTCCCAGTTGTGTGCAAGTTACAGGCAGGACAGCCATAATCAAGTTTATTAATTTGAGGAGAACTGGCAAGGTTCGACTTAGTCATCTCGGTAAGTGATGAAGGCATATATGGTTTAATGGCCAATATTTGCTTTCCGATGACAGGCACACACGAAGTAGCGTACTATTTCAGTGTGGTCACTGTGTGGACCACTGATGTTCGCTTTTATCCAGCCTAGCACTTCATACGGCAAAATCGAGTCTGTGACACAATTTACACATCCCTACATTATTTTTTTACGCGTTTCAAGTCATGGCCCACTGGTGTTGATATACACTGTGTACATTGTTTGAATAAATGTGTAACGACAAATTGAACAGCTAATCCAACTCTAAAGGACTGTAGGTACTGGAAGGTGGAGTCTAGACGACTGATTGCACCAAACGGCCTTCATCGTTACACGTGTAAGACGTCTAGAGAGAAACGAACTATTCGCTTCTTCCTATTATTCACAAGGCGACCGCTGAATCATGTCTTGCAATTGGCAGACAGTGGGTAATTCACAACAGGCCATTAGCAGCAGCGGATGGTGATCCCAAATTTACTGAATGAAGCCAATAACATTATACGACTGGGCCGTTTTTTCACGCATTCCTGTTCAGAGAGAGCCGAAGTAGGTAATTGGTTGCTAGTTACCAAGTCGTTCTGTGGTGGATAGTTGTGGTAAACAATATCAGTCTGAGCAGAATGTGTCAGATGGTGCAGCGGATACAAAATTGAGTGGAACAACCTGGTAAAATTTCAGTGAGGCAACCACTTTTTGCAGCTTGGATGAACCACGGTAAACCACTAAAAACAGCGTACACGCGTTCGACCGAATTTTACAGCACATTCAAATGCCGGAGTACACCGAACCTTCTAGCTGACCTCAAAATGAAACTTTCTTGATATGCAAGTCAAAAATTCACTGTCGGTATTAGAAACAGACAACTCTCAGCCGCATCCAACGCGTTCTTGTGCTACATTCACACAGTGACCACCGCTGGACAATGGGGATATAGGTCGCAACATAAAAGTAAGTGAATCTTCTCGAGTAAAACCCTACTCTTGGTTACAATCCAGCTCTCTATTGCCAACCATATTATGGGTTGTTATATTAACTTGCCACTCCACTTTACCACATGGTGACCAAGTGTTTGGTGCCCACCTCTGTCAGCCTAGCATATCCGACCAGATGCACCTGAGAGTTTAGTTCTTGATTCTTCCTAGTGTTGGCAATCCCACTTTGCCCGCCAATGGAAAAACACACCAGACAACATGTTTTCGGTGAGTACCTGCCGAGTGAGTCACAATAGACTGTCGGGAACTCAGATAATTGGCTCAAACTATCAAATCAAAGTGGCAAAATGCGAACGGTAACAAAAACCAGCCAGCAGGAATTAGCCATTTATAAGGAATTTTGTGGGGCAAATCGCCCTAAATATTGCCTACTTTTCCAGCGTAATGTATTAAGACCATCGGACTAAGTCCAATCAGCATGGTTAAGTTGTAGACGGAATTTTTACAGAGTGTGCTACATATTTTCCCACCGTTACAGTCTGCATCGTGGTGCGCAATTTGTTCAAATGGATATCCGAATCTGTAACGGCCAACCGGCGCCACGTTGAAGGTTTTTTAATTGGTCGGTGACAATTGGTTCGTCCGTTCTCCGTTTTTACTGCCAGCACCTTCCGCGTTTGCTGAAACCTGTATTGTTGGGTGTTTATGTTCGTAGATAACTTTTGGCTGGACAGTCAGTTTTTTATGGCTACGTGTATGGATACACATTCGCACGTTTCGTACTGAGTTCGTGCAGCACACAGGAGTATAGGCATTGATATACATATGCGTAATCTGAAAGTGTAATGTTTCGCTTTTGCCATGTCGGAATTATTCAAGGAGACGTGCAATTTCAAACGCTCATGAAACGTTCATTATTATGGTGTACACCGTGCGCAAATGGACCGAAGTATTTTTGTTGTTTCCACCGATTATAACCACTATTTGGGAAAGACATTCGCGGCGGTTTCAGTGATACGCCTTTACTGCTTACCCGGGTTGTTGGAGTAGAGTTTCAACCGTCACTAACGTCAGCTTGTTGGGGAGCAGGATGATCAGGCCGCTTCATCAGACGTTGCCACTGGTGACGTTCCTGATGCCGGAAGTGCAGACCGTGGTATAACGACGGCGGATGGTCCGGGTAACGTAAATTTTTGTCGTACATTATTATTCAGACATGGATTGTGAATCAAACGTGTAAAATGAGGACGCCGGTCAAGATGAGAGTGCACTGGTGATGGAGATTCGATGTGATATCATTTCCGTTCTGTGGCAGTCTATTCTCCCTGCCCATAAACCCCTTCAACATCGACAGGCCATTCAGATGATCTGATGACAGACATGGTGCTTAGGTTGAGTGTAAGATGTTCTTCTGGAGGTCACTTCACCGAAACCATTGCTGATAACATACTCTCCACCTATATGCATTACAATATTTTGCAGGCTGATCTCGGTAAATAGCAGCGGGATCTTAATTTTCATTTTCCGCATTTTTTGGTTGATCCGCGATCACTACTGAGAACGATACGGTCGAACAAAATGCGCTTCGGTGGCGGTGACGAGTACGCGCATTTGGGCTTGACAGGTTTACTGCTGCGTGTATGCTGTCGAGCTCGGACGCTACCGCGTACCATACATACCCAACTACACCTAAACGGAATGACTGTCTTCAGGGATTCCTTGAAATAATGCTGATCGATACAAGGTCGGGCAATCTGTTCGTGCCTCGCAGAAACTTTTGTTATCGACGTATTCTTCGGGGACAGCAAGCCTACTTCCCTCAAAGAGTATGCGGAAGACGTATTAAAGAACTTGATTCCTTGCCGCGAAAAAGACTTCGTATCCATATAAGTGATGCTATCGTATCTGTGAACTTCCAAGTGATTGTCTGTAATCCACCTGCGTGTGTCTACATCAAACAGACCAAAAGCCACGCAGGCTATTATGGCCGTGATAAGTGCGTCTCCCGAGGAGTACATGTAGGTGAACAAGTAATTTTTTAACAGCTCACTTGCCGCCTGGGTAATGACGATGGGTTCCAAAGACACAGGTATCGGCATCGTCATCATACTGTTCTGTCCTCTTAGGAATCTCTACCCATTAATATGGTGGTGGATTTCCCATGTGACCTTATGCACCTAGTTTGTCAGGGTGTAACCCGCAGAATATTGTGTACATGGATAAGTGACGTCTGCTTTGAGATTCTCACGCAAGTACAAAATCACCTATCGGATGGCTTGACGGCCAGTCATGAGTATGTTCTTGTGGACTTTGCGCGTGAGCGCCGTTCGTTTGATTTGGCATGAGGTTGGAAAACCGCTGAATTACGTTCGTTATTGTTATATCTGGCTCCCGCTTTCTTAAATCCCACGTTGTCTAATTTTCGTTATATAAACATCTCTCTGTTTGTTTTCACTCATATACTTTTCGTAGGATATTTCATCCCATATCAGTCTTTTGCAACCACCTCAGTAAGATTTTAGATCAATATCTTTTAATTTACTCCGCAAACAACAGTTTTCGACATTCATAGTATCATCCACCTACCCAATGTTGTTGCAAGACGTGGAACTCCGGATGTGTTTTCGGTTTTTACGTTTGAGTAGATCATAGGAAGTTTACAGTGGACTTTACGCGGTTCCAACAAGTTGCATATAAAGGTGTTTTGATGAATGAGTGAAACTGTTGAGTGTAACTTACAATCGATCAGCGCTGATGACTCCTTTGATGTAAGGTGTTTCCGGTATCTGAGAATCGGTTATGCGCAAATCGTACGGTTTTCATTGTGGGCGATTCAGATTTCTGTACAGTCGTCGACCTTCACTGTTAACCGTAGACAGTGATTTCTTCAGTTATCCTAGGTGGAAAAGTTATTTCACCGCATATTTCGGCTCGTTAGCTTGGTGAATGGTGCAGAAATACAAATAGTCGAAATTTGTGTCATGGACTCATTTGTTTGCCTTAACTGGCCGTTAATTGAAAACGACCTTATCGTGTCTTTTTTAAAAATCGATATTTTAACGCAGCATGCTGTTGACGCCATTTTGGTTTTCGTTTGTGTAAGTTGTATACATGTCTTACTGGGCCTGTGGCTCATGTTTGTTTATGTTATCTTCTTTTACAGGTCTATCTTTGGAACCCCGTACTTCTGAAAAACGCTGTTCCCCGGTGTCTCCACGTTGCACAAAGTGGGTTTACGAGTGTATCGGGTACACGAAGCCAGAACGTCCGGCTTGCCAATTACAATATGGCTGCTGTTTTAGTTGCTGATTGCCGGTTTCCTTCCATGCCTGGGAAAAATAATTTACACGGCCGAATTTTCTGAACGGCTGTTGGATAAGCATGCAGGCGGCTCAATTAATACTGGAATTTTCTTACATATAAACGGCAAATACTTATAAGTTTATTGGCCGGGGAGCGTAGGTTTACACGAAAAAAACAACGCAAATGCGTCGATTTGTACGTGCATACTTTTATCTATTTGCACATACATATGCACAACTGAATATGTCGATTGAAGTCCACGTAATTACCGGCAGATGTGTATATTCATGTCCTGATAATTATCAATCCAGTATTTATAAGCATATATATTGTATGTATTTACGGGAGCCTTTCTGCATTTTCATACGCATCTGTCCATATATATAAGCTGCTAAGTGAACAAACGTCTCTGCATCTTCGAATGTGCCTTCATAGCGCGTGTCACTGAGTTAATTGCGAACACTGTTTTATGAGACAAATTGAGGTGTGTCGTATTTTCTCTATTTTTTGGAAAGATTATTTGTACTGTTTTGAGCAAACTCAATATGTCTTCCATTTCACTGAATTTTCAGAAATTTTTATATAAAAGGAAACCGATTCAGATGAGTGCTTGTATGTGATAATCTTAATACATGGCTGCCGAAACGATGTATAACTAGACATACGATGATGCAAATATTATTCATCACATCAGGATATTTTTCGTTTCCAGGAAATGGAGTATATTACGGCTTTCAAGGTGATGTTTGATAACCGTGAATTCCGCGATTTCTCACAGTTCCAGCAGTGCCTTCAGAGGTACATGGAGGATGTGGGCTTTATTAACGTTCTTGAGACGAGCCGTAGGTCGAAAACGGTTCTCAAGTACGATAAGGTAAGTTGGTTTGTTTACCTGAAAACCGCTTAGATTTGTTAACGTTGTACAAAATATGAGAGGTTTAGTAACGTATGCAGGGGTTTGCGACGCGTATAGCGGATTAATGATTGTTAGCTTAAACAACCCAGTTCTTGCGACACATATTGCAGCTCACGATTCCATGTGGTCCGCAAAATGCCTGTCTGGTCCTGAGCTCTTTCAAGTTAGGGCATAACCGCCAGCTTATTCTTATCTGCTTTGCCCAGCAAACGTGAAGTAAACTTTGCCAGTGTTTTCCGCATGTTGTGAATGTGGATTTCACCCACAGGACAAACAGGTAAACTTTTGTCATTAAACATTTTCTCATGCCTTAGAAGCTAAAAGTTGTACCAATTTCCAGTGACAGATGGTATGTGACACGACCGACCGACGATGTACTAGTGTAGTGACGGCAGACGGTCGCATTGTACTACATACACCACGATTCAGTAGTAGCATGGATCGAAACGGTTGTGGGACAAATACGGGAGAAATACGGGAAAGATCATTAGAGGGTGACATCACATGAAATGGCTTTTGCCAAATGACGGGACTGACACGTGGTGTTCGAAACGACTGAAGCATCCTCAGATGAGTGTTGTATGCAAGTGCGCGTTTCGCCAGTTGAGACTTCGAACTATTGATCCACGGGCCGACTTTTTCATTCTTCTGCAGCACAGCTGAACCGTGTACTGTATGTTCCGTCTCATTTGTACTGTAATTGACGATATCGTCTCCGTGGACGACAGTGTTGCTCACTCCATCCAGCAACTTCAGCATCAGTCGTCTGAACGTAAAGTAAGCGCCTGAGAGCCCGAAAAGCATCCACTTGAAGCGGCATTGCTTTTCACCCGCTGTGACTGCCGTTTTATCTCGGTCCGATTGTTTGATGGGGACCTGCCAATATCCGGACCGTAAGCCTAACACTGTTAACACTTTGGTGTTCTGCTGCTTGTCAAAAATCTCCGCCACCGACTGGACTGCTACGATTTTAGTGATCGCTATCTCGTTCAGCCGCCTGAAATTGACACAAAATCGAAATTTACCGTTAGGCTTCTTTAACAAAAAGACACGAGAGATGAACGGGCCATTGGCCACCTCAATGATTTCTTCCTTCAGCATGCCCTTCACTTGTCGTTCAACTTCTGGCTGCAGGTACATTGGAATTCTTCGGGTGCCGGATGGCTGAAGTCGTTTTGAGTCGGTGAGGATTTCGTGTTCAGCCCAGTCACAATAGCTGTACGGGTCCTGATCCGTAGTGAACAATTCCCGAAATTTGCGTATCATTTCATTCACCAACTGATTGTCACAAGTTGGCATTGCCCTGGGTACCTTCACTTCGATTTGTCCCAACTTGGTTTTGCGCTTTATCGCTAGTAAGACGACCCCATATTCCGTTACCAGTTTATCATACTCCAAATAAATTACGGCTTCAACGCGGTCAAGGAAATCCGCCCCCATGATAGTCTGACTTGCGTCAGGGGCAATGGTGAACGGTTGTTTGACTACATGACCATCGATTCGAACACCATAGTCTGCAAAACTAATAACTTTCGGAATACACCCACCAACCGTTCGGACTACCATCACACACGGCCGCAAAATCTTTGCTGACCTCGGCTCAATAATTGAAACCGAGGTCCCAATGTCAATCAAACAGTACTCCAAGCTACCATTGACTTCTAACCTAGCCTGAACTGCTGTCTTACCAACCGCCCCTACTACCGGATCCCCTGCCCAAATAAAGAACAATCGATGAAACCGTTATTTAGGCACAACCTTTTCTTGTCGAGTGGGCAAAATCTTTGCCAGTGTCCACGTCTTCCGCACCTGCAACAGATGTCGCCACGGTTCTCCTCCTTTTACACCTTCAAAGCGTCCACTTCCTGAATCTACTTTTCCAGTGCGCTTCGAAGGTCATTCGGATCACTCGGTTCGCTTGCCTCCATCTCGGCGGCACCTTCTGCTGGCAATTGTCGAGCCGCATCGGCCGACTGCTCCAGCGCCATGGGGTGTGCGATGGGAGCTGCCCCGAGCTGATCCCGGGCTGTTGGTGGTAATCCGTCCAAGAACTGTGCCGTCAGCAGGCGTTGTTCTGAGCCCTGGTTCAAATGTGGCAAGGCTCTTGACAACGCTGTCCGTAGGGACATGGCATAAACCAGACCGTCGCCTCCTGGTCCAAGCCGGGTGCCATTGAACCGTCCCATTGCCTCCTGGTAGTCGGCGGGGCTGCCGGACCCGGCTATCAGCGCCTCCTTCGCGACAGCCCACTCCAGCTTGGCGGGGCCCCTTCGCGCCGCATCCAGCACCGCATTCGTCCTGCCCTTGAGCGGCATCCGCAGGAGTGCCAGCTTTGCCCGGTCTGTATCAACTCGGACCGTCTCCGCCACGTCCTCGAAGTCCTCCAGGAAACTCCGAACATCCCCATCCTCAAACGGCTGCGGCCACGGGATCTTCATCCTCGTATTCTGGTCGCGGCATCAATTGTCGTGAACCGAGAAGGCGGATGGCACAGAGGTTGTTAACTTGAGGAAATCAGTGCACGACTTATGCGCCTCAACGGGACTAAAAACAGAAACACTCATTTGCACACCGCACTCAACTGAGGATGCTCCAGTCGCTTTGGTCACCATGCCTCAGTTCCGTGATGTTGCCCTCAAATGATCCTTCCTGTATTTCTCCCGTATTTGTCCCGTGATCATTTTGATCCACGCTGCCACTGAATAGTGGTGAAAGTAGTATGGTGCGACCGTCTATCCTCACTACACTGGTACGTTCGTAGTGAGAAGTGTGCGTCACTATGTAGGCTGTTCGAAGTTCTTCCAGAAATGATGAAGGAGCGAATTCCGGTAGGGAATTCTGTGATTGACAAGATGGCCGCGCAAATGGGAGCGGCACGTGTGGTGTTCGGCTGCGATATCGTGTTGCATTATTTGCATCTTCTTGACGATGTTCGTAAGCATGCGGGTGGGTGAAATTCGCCTGTCCTGTTTGTTGCAAGACAAACTCTTTGCAGTCTTCATCTGTTCGACCGAACGGCTACGGTAGACAGTGAGGAAGTGTAAGTTGCACCCCTACATCATGTACCGTAGGTGTGAACGTGACTTAAGCATCATTCGCCGAAAGGATAAGAAATTTGTGGAATATTTGCTGTGTCATTGGCTGTACATCAAGCCCAAGTGGACCGCTCGTGCACAGAATGATGTCGTCTATTTCGGCAGCTAATGGGCTGGAGAATGCCACCGGAGAGCTAAGAAAGAGGATGCACCCTCAAGAAGTCCTTGCTGTTGTCATTCAAGAAATATGGCTCCACAGCGAATTTTTGATGTAAGAGTTTGAAATACAAACCACCTACGGATGTAACCGTTGTGAAGTTGTCGAGATTGACTAGCACGTCAAGAACATTTTTTACCGAATGACCACGTTAACAAAAACAGCTGAATAAGTGAACCCCACGACTCCAGTTCGAAACAACAGATGAGTTCAAGATAAATGGTACCAAAGCAGTCACCCTGAGTAGTGCAGCTCCGTGTGCAACATGATGGCGACGTCTTTGAACTCAATGGCATGCATTGTAATTGTGAGTGTCATTTTTACCGTTCACTGTGGCTCCCATGCACACATATTCTGTCAGTGCTTCGAAAACATTCCTAACCCTACAGTAAGTCTTTCTGCTGTGTGTATCTCCGCATACAAATGTGGCGTACCCATTCATGAACGGTGGCCGGCAAAGTAAAACTTAACAAATCAACGTCTGTTTGGTCCGTAGCTTCGGTCTGTCGCTGCAGCCAAATTCAACCGTCACTATGAAGCCCTCGATAATTTACTCGTAAAACTGCATGACTGCAGCAGCCGCACGGCAGTGGTCTCTTTTAACAGCACCATAGCCTGTGCGTGTAAAACAGTATAACGTGCTTAGGCTGTGGCATCTACAAGCTGTAAGCAACCAAGATGGGTTAAGAAGCCAGAAGTAGGACTACCAAGTAGACACTGAGGTGAACCAGCACAGGTCGACATCTATCGCTGTGATGCCCATTAACTGTTTTTCACTCTCTTTGTATTCAGATGGCCGACGTAATTAGGCGTCCATTCTGTGGCAACCGGCTTCAACGTCAGTCACCTGCTATGTGCATGCTTTAAATTAACCGGTATGCCAGCTCTCTTTACTTAAGCCATCGCTTGTACTCCTTCAAAGGTTATGAAAAAGAGGTTCTGCACGGTAGCCTCAATGGAGGTCGACTTAGACCTGCACGCGGACAATGCAACGCTTGTAAACGAGCCGAAAAAACGCGAATCAGTATCACCTGGAGCAGATATCCCCTTGATATAATTGAAGAAGGTGCGTTCCTTCACATATCTGTTCACAGTTGCAGATACCAGATTCGATGAACAAGACGACGATGACTATATGTGATTCACGGCTTCAGCCATCCCGCAGGACACCGAGAGCGCATGTAAACCAACTTTCTGTGCTGATGAAAACCTGTGATGGCGTGTGCCGTTTCCCGCAGACTAATCAATCACATGTGTCGACTTCCCGACGTGTTTGTTCTCAGTGACTTCAGTCGTCTACCGACGTGTTCCTGCGTGTTTCATCATAGGGTACTGTTTTCCTCCACCTGTATGCTAGGACAAATGGATGGAGCACGGAAATTCTACCGAACAAGCGCGCGATTCGGAAAGGGCAAGTAATTACTGCGTGGATATTTTATTTGAAGTTTCTCATATAACTGTTACTTTTGACAACTTTTTTTACCGCATAATCTGATTAAATTTTATCTAAGTCCACGTCTGTCTGAAAGATATTTTCATATAACAAAGTATAATAACCAAAATCGGTCGTCAATTAAGATCGTCTGGTGTCAAAACCACTTGTTCTAGCTCTAAAATAGATGTTAAACGACCTAATGGCAAATGCTCTAGGTCGAAAACTTGTAAAGGCCCTTTCAAAGATGTTGCCCCGAAAGAGGGTGAAGATAAACTGGTGGTTCCCATGGTGCACCAATACTCCTCTAACTAAGAACTGCTCTATCCTCCTAGA
>QNGE01003824.1:50193-70195 GCA_008508345.1 Paragonimus westermani | reverse complement strand
TGGTGCTGGTGGTGGTGATGTTGATGCTGTTCGTGCCGTGTGTGTTATGCCGTGATCACTTGTAGGATATCTGTTTGGCTGTCTGTCGATTGTTGTGTGTTGTCGCGTACTGTTTGTTCGCTGCTGTGTTCATATGTCCACATGTGTGGTGTTGTTTTGCGGTTATCTGTTGAATGGCTGTCTGCTTTTGCAATTTTTTTGTCCCTCGGCGTTTCCTTCTGTTTTCAAGTAATAGCTGCACTCTGTGTTCAGTTCGTTTGTGATTTTTCTCTCGATTTTGCGGTTGTTTTTTTGCGGGTTGTCGTCGGTGTTTCTTCTTCTTCGTTGAGTCTGATGTGTGCGATTTTTTTGTTGGCTAGTTTTGCGATTCTTGCCATGCTGTTCGCACCAACTCAACTCTTATTGTCTTCCCATCTAAGCACTTCTGTCTCATGGTCTATGTTGACTCTTAGGCTGAAGGTGTTAATCCGAATGTCGTTGGGATCTTATTTAGTTCCAGATCACAGCATTGTCTTCTCAGTTGGGTCAGTGCGAACGATCACTCGTGTTTCGTAATACTTAGTATGGTCATTAAGATGTCTCGTATATTCGTATTGTTGGCCCACATTCCAATCGTGTTTTGTTCAGCTGTCATGATTAATGCATTCTGTGATACTTCCATCGACCTTCTCAAGTAGACCAAACTGACCGACGCTTTCAATACTGAAACCGGTTCTCTTTCTCCAGTTGAGAACAGGCTGGGTGAAAACTTCGGTGTCTGGGCTCGACACACAGACAGTGACGGAGGACTGCTGCAGCTGTGCGCATCTCATGGCCTCTTGATAAGTATCGAATTTCAACACGAGAAGATGTCACGTGGAGATTGCCCTGTGCATTCCAGTCGTGAACACAGGTCGATCATATCAAATTCACTTACTGTTGGCACCATTCTCTTGAAGACTGTCGTACATTTTGGAGCCATCACTTGGACTCGGGTCATATTGTTGTGCGTGCCGGTTCTATACTCTCGTTTACTCGTGTATCATTCACTCGCATACGGAAGATAAGTAACTGGTATTTGAGTGAGCGTAAGTGACGCTTACCAGGAAGCGTTGGTGAACAATTACTCCGGTCATTGTCACGTGAGAGAACCTAAGGAACACTGGAAGCAAACCACAACAGTTGTGTTCTGAAGGAGCTTCGCAGTTACGATTCAGTCGGATTCCTGTCACCCGGATGAGCCTAGTGAACGAACGCCGCTTACCTCCGCCTGGCTATGAATGTGATGGTGACGCCGAGAATTTAGACACAAGCTGACGAAAAGCTTACCCAGAAACCTTCAGCCACAACCATTCAAACAATCGCGAGATGGAACAATGTTTTTTATCTGAGAGTACGACAGTGTTTTCCCTGGTTCATCGTTGTGCTGACTGTCAAATCCGTGTAATTGTGATCATATGTGAAAAGGAGGGATTCTCATGTCACCAGCCAGTCACGCTGGCTTGACAGGTGGATTGAACGTTTTAAGGAACAGTATAGCTGGCCTCAACCGAACCATATGGTCGACACTACCCGAATGGTCAGTTATTGCCTTTCTGGCGGTCCACCGTCGGGAGCAGAAGTAACCATGGATTTGAAGTCTGAATCGTGACAAGTTCTCTGAACAGAATCTCCTCCTTCCTTCTCGCTTCGACGATGATGGAGAGGAGTTGATAATGAGAACATCAGACGAGACCCAATTGGGGATAATCGGGGCCTTGGTTGGATTTAAATCAGCAACAGAAGCAAAATGCCCAAACACAGCAAGCGCTCTGCCAGCTGAGCTGCGAAGCGACGCCGGAAGCTGAGATGAGTTTGGGAGTCCTGTTTCTAATCCATCCGGAGCTCAGATTTTTGGCAACTTGGTTTCATCTAAATTATATAGTCTTCTACATTGCTTATAAGCGATACGGTATCAAAGCCGACAAAATCCCCTCAGGCTGTGTGGGAAGCTGAGGAGGTAGCTCGTGATTGGTGCTTATAAACAGTGGTTCCGATTATCAAAATCGGGGCCCAGATTCTGTGTGAAAACCACAGAGGCATCATTTTGTTTTTTAAATCGGCTATGTTACTCCTCGGTTTTATAATACCTCGCCTAACTAACCCCTTGGAAAGTCATGGAGGACATTCTGGAATGTGCGCTTGAGGAATCCAGTGAGCTCGGTGTTCAGTTTCTCCTCGGTGCTAAGTTGGCCGACGTGGAGTGTGCGGATAACATTGTCTTACCTAACCCCTCCGCCGAAGACACATGGACGATACAAAATGAGGTGAATGACCGCGCCGGTGTGGGCTAGGTGTTATTCGTACTATCAGAGTGCAACATTTCCACTTTTATACATTCACACTTTTAGTTATCAACATAACATCAGCTTGTAATATTGTTCTTAGAATATCGGCAAGAATAGCAAAGGCACGGGTTACTTTTTCAGACCTGCGCCATCTGTGGTATCAAAAAGACGCCCGGTTTTCGCTGGAAGGAGGCAAATATAATGTTTGTGTGCGTTCTTTTTTGCTCTGTGGTTCAGAAACGTGGCGTATTTGCAATGAAAATACTGACAGGTTTGCTATGTTTGTTCATCGTTGCCTCCACCGATTAGCCCACGTCAGGTGGACTGATTGCATGAGGAACGTGACCGTTCAGCGGCGCGCATTCCGGAACGCTCGGACTGAGTGATCAGTTAGTCAACCAGTCGTACTGCACAGCTTGTGATGTTTGGGCCACGTACTCTGCATGCCAGCTGAACGTTCACCACACCGGACATTATATACTGAGACCACCAGCGGCTGGGTAAAACCACGTGGTGGTTAAGCAACAACGTGGTCACGATATATGAAGACGCTGACTGTTCGATTGAGCAAAGTAGGTAGGTGTCCCCTGGCCAGCTGGGGTCCTCGTGATCACTGAAATCGCTGACTATAAACACTGTTTAAGATGACAGTGTGTCGTAGTCAGTGACGTACCTGCATTCATACTATTTCCTGTTCTGCCTAGTCTTCTATTATTATTATTGTTTAAAAGCAATTCCTTTTTATCTCTTCGATAGCTTTGTCTTATAGGGTACTCCACGTCCTTGCTGAGGTGGGCGGCTGTCCGACCCACAGTACCTTCTGATCAGGTTCAAGACCTTTGTGAAGTAGTGGGTTATTGTGTGAAAGACAATATTCCCATCGAGTATAGTGTAACAACATGGCACGACAACAATTACAAAACAAATCTCAGTCGATTAATCGCAAAGACGATCACAAAGTCCTACTTTGCCGTTTACTGTTTCTGTTCGCGCGATGGATTTTCGCCACGTCTCAGGTTTTCACCTACACCCGTCTGGTTTTTAGATGAACCACCTTTGTTTGTCTAAAACTCAGTCTGCTTATTTTAAATTTTTCCTTGTTTCTTATTGCGCATTTATCTGTTTTAGGGCATTGATATGTCCAAACAGTGGCAGAAACGTACTTTGGACTTGTTTCCAACTCACGGACTGGTCATTGGCTATTGGCTGGACGTGTCCAATTCTAAAGATTTGCACAAAATGATTCTGGACAAGAAGTTACCGATCCCACGTTCTATGACTTGTGTAGTCATAGATGCGAAGTATATTATCGATGTGATACAGGTATATATTTTACCGAATGCTACAGCGCATACGCAGCCTTTTTCCTATTACCTCGTCCTGCTTAGTTCTCGAATATGTGATGCTTTATTGACTCTAAGAGGCGATTTGAAAGTCTTTTTGACCAATCACGTGAATGTTAATATACGGATCTGTTAACTATCACTTACTGGTCCAGACTATGTGACTAGTTTCTTTCGCTTATGCATATGAAGGCTCGAGGCACTATGTGGATGAATGGATAAAAATACGTTCATATATTGAATAACCACTATCAATGTCCCATCATTTATTAACCGTATCTAAACAATGTCTTTCTTCGATCACCTATTTGATAACATTCACTCATTTTTTCCATAGCTGGGCGATCACTGATCAGCGCTATGTGAATTGTTGAGTCGTTCGATGGTGTGAAAAGAATGAATGCAATAAGCGCATTTGTCGTGAAGACGTCAAAGTTTCAGCTTCGACTTTGAGCTTGCCATGTTAATTGAATGACAAGCCAATAATAATAAAGGCTGTCTTTGACTTGGTTGTCCGACGCTCTCTGGGGCTGTCTTGGTCCCACAGCAGTCTCAGTGAAGCATGTCAAAGTGTTGGAGTCGTTGTACGCACGCTCTGATTGCAGAGCGCTTAATTATGGACACCTAACTTGGGCGATCTCTATACCGAGTGGCGCTCGGCAAAGATGTCTGATCCCCCATTTCCATTCCAACTTTGTGATAGATAGTATTTCGGAGGAAGCATTTAGAAGTTCCGAGAATCTCGCAGTGAAGTTTTCACGAAGTCGTATGCTAACCGATATTGAGCACACGGATGACATTGCTTTACTTAGTTCCCCTACGGAGAACGTGTAGACCGCACTGAATCAGTTAATTGATGTGGCTGGTCAGTTTGATATGCACTTCGCACCTTCAAAGTGTAAGGTGTTGTTGCAATATTGGGTTGGCACTGTCCTTGTCTTTGTTATTGTTCCACCCACCTGGGTAGTGTCATCTTGTCAGCCTGTAATATTGCTGACGAGGTATTCACGAGAATAGCGGAAACACGTGGTGCGTTCACCAGCCTAAGTAATCTGTGGCTTCGCAAAAACGTCCATTTGTCCACTGAAGGCAGAGGTTACAATGCGTTTGTGTGCTCAGCTTCACTCTGTGGATTAAAGATCTGGTCCATTCATGCGAAAGGTTCACTAGGCTCTCGGTATCCGATCCCTGTTGACTCCGCCAGTTAGCCTGAACTTAATGGGCTGATTTTATGATCAACGTGACAGTTCTTCGGTACGTTTTGGAAGTGTGAAATTTCGCTATCGATAACAGGGCTTGTGATAGTGCACAGTCTTCATTCGTTAGGTCACCTACTCTGTGTGCTGGCAGAGCGTCTGCTACATCGCGTGTTGTTCAGTGTGGTTCTGGCTGGTGGATGGAAACCTCAAGGCGGCCAAGTGATGACGTGGTCACGGGTTATGGAAGTCTTGACTGCTCCGCTGAACAATGGTGATAGGTGCGGTGCAGTTGGTTGGGTAGTTTGCGAGCAACTACATTGCTGGTTGGAAACACACCCTGACATAACAGTGTGCCACAGTCAATGGTGAGCATGTGTCCGAAAATTTATTGATTCTTTTTGTTCGCTATACTTGTGCTCTGTTCTTTTTGTGCTTAATCATTACTCTTCAATTTCGTGGACCATTGTTGGTAACCCCGGCAGTCCGAGCCATTGTACCCACAAGTGCAGCTCCAAATTGAAAATGATGGTGATATTGGAGGCCGAATGTGCATTTTGAACAACTGAACTAAGGTCACAAATTGGTCTTGAAATTGGCCTGTTGTGATAGGCTGATTGGTGAGGAAACTTATCCATCGATTTTTTTTGTTGCAGTTGAACACAAATGGCTGGTGACGCACCTCATGAAAGTGTTTATACACTTAAAAAGTGTATTTGAGTAGCTGCATAAATGTGTCTGTTTGATAGGACCTAATTTGAGGTCGCATGATACGTTCGTAATCAACCATGTTTTTCTGTCGTTGTGGTAGTTTCTTACTTTCGAAGTTGATTCGCATGTTAATGGTATTTGTGTTATTCAGCTCTCCACTTATTTTATTCCGCCAAATTCTATCTACTCATGCCTGTCTTTTTTTTTTCGATTTCGCTTGCTTTGGAAGATTGAAACCGCAGTTACTCAAGCCCTGCTACACATCTCTTCCCACACGATGGTGACACGTGAATTAGCCACTGAAGTCCTCTACTGCCTCTCGCCTACTCGCTCATTGAATCAGGCCTTGCGGTTTTTCAGTGTGAATTCATCCACCAAGCGCGGATTGGTTGTCGTGATCTATCCGAGGAGCGAGCCGGATGTTTTGTCTGCCTTGGACCGTTGTCAATCTGACCTTGAACACATTGTCTGCGGTCGAATTGCACATGAAGACTTGTTTAATCTGAAAGAAGGAATTGTGGATGCAGCCGAATTGTATGGGATTAGTTCAGAAGAGTTGACTATCATAAACCAATCTTACTGTCCACACGATGAGCTTGTAGATGCCATACTAACACGTATGAGTGCACGAGAACTTTCTCGTGTCTGATCTAAGCTGCTTCGTAACACTCCTCTTGTATGTGTGTAAATTCATTGTAAATATGTCGCAGAATTTGTTCTCTGTGATTGCAAATTTATGTACCCGTAACTGCAAGTGTGTATAAAATTTGTCCGCACATTTCAGGTATCATCCCTGCTTAATGACTTGTTAAATTGTTCAGTTTTTTTTACGCCGCGTCCACTCCATCACATTCATGGACAGGGGAATTCGGGTCATAGGATTTTCAAATGAAGCGCAAAAGAAATTTAGATATCAAGGACAGCATCTTCACTGAAATTGGTAGTTGATACTATTGCATAACGGCTATGCAGAGAAAACCGTAATGTGGAAGTAAAACCTGAGTAAGCAACAATGTTTTACAACCATTGCATATATATGTAAGTTGTATATACGTATGAGCATTCTAAACCCCTGGTTGTTTTTTTTCATAGTTCGTTTACCTTGGAACTACCGGTTCACACCACCAGTAATTTCTTCAGATTAAAAAAGTCGGATTCGAGAAAACGCTGTGAAATGCATGTGCTACAAAACTTCCATTCCACAAAATCTGTTGTCCAGTTAACATCTCCACTTCTGTAGAATGCAGCTTAAATACCAAGTGCAGGTCCATCAACGAATAGTTCCCAAACCTCAACTACAAAGAATAGTTTTGGCTGTGTTCTTTCTCCTATCTCGATACACTCTTCGGGGTGCTCATAACTGTCATCCTGTCAGTAGAGATTGTTTTCTTTCATAGCTGTCACTCACCGAATCGAACTGCGTTGGTAACAGGTAAAGGGTTGAGACGACAGATTACTTTCTGCTTATTATTTTGAATAGATCGACCTCATACAGAGGCTGCCCTTGGCTCACAACTTCCGTACGAACTTGTTCAACCCTCCCGTTATCCACTGTATGACAATTGCCCGCCGTCACAAACTGACAATCTTCACATACCCCCAATAACATCTCCTCTCCTAAACATGTTTGGCGGTATGTGCTGACATTGCCTTCTCTCCACTCAGACAATTACTCCGATCAAGAGTGTTTTATCCACAAAGGTATGCTTTTTGTTTCATATCGTGCACTGTCAGGTGTCGACAGTCGGACGAAGATTCGTAACCAAACTACTCAAAACCTAAAGCACTCGTACTGACTCACCTACTCAAGGTGAACGAAGAGAAGACTTAAAAAAACTCAACCCATTTACCTTGACGGACATTGTAAGGCAAGAACTGTAGGAACGGGCACCAGCACACTCAACATAATACCACTAAACTCGCCCATAGTTGTGTGTCACCCCATAATTGTGTTCAGTCTGTCTGCGAGTGCAAAAATCGTAGCTGACTGACAGAAAGGAGTTTTCAAAATTTTCTAAGCGGTTTTATTCTCCTGATACCTCCACAGAGCAAATTCAAAAATTACATAAAAGCTCTGATCCTAAGTACGCTCTCATATCGCGTGTTAAGGACTACTCTTCATACGGTAGCCGACTTCAAGAAGCTAACGGCGTTCCAACCATTCAGTTACAGCAGAACTGAGAACTCATTTGGAGTACGCCCTGACCGAGAAAAATACGCAAGCTTGCAGTGGTCGTCTGAGGCCCATGGTGCCTGCCTTAGAAAGTTCTGATTTTGTTACACAAACTGTATGGTCCAGACTAGTGGAAATTCCCAGAGTTTGTTTGGCCTAACAGTCATCAGCGTAAGTCGTCTGTCCCAGCCGGCTGATTTAACCTCGTTAAGTTGGCCTCGACTTTTGAGAATAACCTTCTTAGCATACAGGTTGACCCGCAGCCTGCTCACAGGTGCCTGTTGGAATCAGGTGCCACTTCGACAGATCAAAAAACATCAGGTCCAAGTGGAGACAGTTAGGTATTATCACAACTCGGTAGAATTGTTCTTGTTGTTGCCCCAGATGACCATCACGCGGAGACAAACTCCAGTCCATGAGCTGAAAACCCCAAGACTCACCGCCATCCAACATAGGATGGTGTCCTCACAGTACACTACAGCTCACCGACTCAGCTCTTCCCAGTCAATGAATCTACCCAAATAGACGCATCTGCTATGCTTACTGTGTGTGTTGTGAGACGAGAACGCGGATGGAGCAGGGGTTGTTTATTCGGAGAACCAATACATGAGTCATGCGCTTCAACATGACCACAAATGAAAACACATCTACGCGTGACACTGGCCTCAGAACGTCACGGTTGCCACGGACGCCAATACTCAGTTCCTTTATGTACCAAGAATCATCCCATGCGATGCTGCACTTCAGTGCTTCTTTTATTTTCACCGTGGCTATTTCGAGATTAAAATCCATGCTCCTTTCTCACTACTTGGTAGTAGTGGTGTGAGCAGTGTAGAGGGATCGGTCGTCCTCACTACACGGGTTTATTTGCACACCACCGCAGCTTCACTCTTTGACAGACTGGACGAGCTTTGAGATCTATGTTTTCGACGAAACTCACTTATAAGAGGCATCATAAAGACCTGGTGTAAGGAGGGAGTGGTGGACGGTGAATTGTCCATCCCTGGTACGACAGCCTTTCGCAGTTATGGGGAAAGATATTGTGCAGCTCTTTATTTGGGATCACATCTAAAGACCGCAAATATTTGTGACAAGGTGGTACTACACTCCTAGAATCCGCTTGGCAAGTAAACAACGTTCAAAATGTCACTTGTTTGATTGGTGTGATTTACAGATCGCTTTCTGTGAATAGGGACGCTTTCCAGGCCTTGCACAACGCTCTGCATAAAATGTCTTCTTTAGGTTACACTCAAGCATTAATAATGGGAGACTTCGCGAACCATTCAGTTAATGTCGCACCGTTTTCTTCAGCTGGAGATTTCTTCGAGGCAGTCACGGAAGTTGGACTACTCTAGCATGTCCAGGAGCATGCAAGATGGAAGGTGAGCCAGGGGTCGTCTTACGAACGGGATTGATATGCTAAGCTACCCAAGTATTACAGCCCCAACTGATCGTAATGAGCTTAAGATAATTGAATTCGGCTGTCTACATGGAACTAGATAACATATTTCGCAAAATACAGGTCTGAAGTGCTATCGCAGAGCTGTGGACACCGTTTGGCAAGGTTGAACGGCCTGACTCTATCCCGACACGGCGTGGATAATCAGTGGCAACTCATCGTTGAGGAAATCTCCGCTGCCACTAACAGCCATTTTCCAATAAATTTTTCCGCGACCTATCAGAAACCAGCCCCCTAAAGAATAGAACCGAATGTCTTATTACCTTGAAACGTTCAGTCTGGAACAGGTAACAACTGGAGCAAACTGAAATTGCGTTTGTTGAGTAGATCATGTGACGCAATCATACCACCGCTCTTATCAGAGAGAATCGGTTTTGCCATCAACGCAGACCTTCTCAAAAGCTGAGGATAAGTCCTATTTTTTTCTTCAGGGAAGTCCCAGCATACACAAGGGATAAGGTTGGCATTCCGCAACCGAAAAATTCCGGTGTCACAAGTAAGAATCAACTTAAAGTACCTTCTAATTCACGGTTCACCCGATCAAGAACTGACATTCCTTCTGTTCTTGAAAAGCTGAGACACTCAATTAGAAGGACCGCGTACAGTACTTTTTAATCCCTCCTTGCCAATCTACCGGAAGCCGTTGACAATCACACCCATCTTTAAATGTGGATGCAGATGATCCAGCAAACCGTCCACCAGTTACATTTTCAGCGGTCCCTACTGTGATGGGGAGCTTACCAGATGACCCCCTTTAGACAGAGGCTGATGATCTCGATCTTATTACCATTTAGCATCGTGACCTGAGTAAGGACTACCCATGCTTCACGAATCTGCTGATTGCTCGTGATGTTTGTACGAATGCTGCCGACGCAGGACTGACGACAGATATGGCTTACCTCAAATTCTCCAAAGCCTTTGACAAAATTGATAACTCCATCTTGCTACGGAAACTCATTAGTTAGATTCTCCATGGACGCCTAATCAATTGGTATGAAGGCCATCTAACTCAACACAGGTTCAACGTCAAGGTTAAGATGCTCTACGCTGATGACATAACTCTAGCGAGTTTTAGTTTTGTATAATAGGCAGCTTCGTTGGTGAGTAGTATCCTACTCACAATTTGGGAACTGGATGGCAAGTGTCAACGCCAAGTAGATGATGGAACAGGGCGACTATTGGAATAGTGTATACGTGTTGTGGGAAACGTGCCACCATGACGAACGATAATGTATTGCTGCCCAATATGTGTGAATGCACATGAGTCATGCAAATGAGTGTACGCTTCTGTGGTCCCATGATTTAACATAACCTGTGTGGAATTTCATGCAATGTAGCTTGAAGACCAACCACTTCCGCTCTGACTGTCCATAGCACTTGTGGCCCGAACCTGGAGCAATATGAAGGCACCGGGGAACAGCGTTCTTCCGAAGTAGGGGTTCAAACAACAGTTCTGGAAAGAGGAACAACACAAACAAGCATGAGCCGAAGGTCCAGTAAGCCATGCACACGACTTACACAAACGTAAGCTAAAACGGCACCGACAACACAGCGACACGCCCCGTTACACAATTCACGTTCAATTCGTGCGCGCCTGCTGGTTTGGGATGCGCCTTACAGCAATAAGCAAATTCGAAGGCCAAGCGTCTTTTGCGGTCACAACACTAGAATACCCCGGAAGGTGTAATAACCTTACAGAACAATTTAAACTGTCTGAACCAGTGGTTAACAGAAAACGACTCACCGCTCAATGATAACAAATGTACAGTCATGCACGTTCACCATCAAAATTGTGCTGAACATTACTTCAGCGATACAAGGCTGCCGTGTCAGTTTGAGAACGAAACCTAGAGATCATAGCAACGGACAATCTGAGTTTGTGCACAAATATGCAATCATGACTGAGAAGATGTAAATAACACTGATCCTCTTAAGAAGAATTTATGGAACTTTCCACCGTGAAGTGTTTGCCACTATGTTCACCTCCATAATCCTCCTACACCTCGCAGCGAACATACGGACCTGTCTTCTTCATCTTGGAAGGGATTTGACACTCATTGAAAGCGTTCAGAGACGACTTATGGGGTTCAGGAAAACCCTCTGCCCGAAAAGACTGACAGAATTAGGTCAATTCTCACTGAGTTATAAATACTTCAAGAGAAACCTAATTCTTCGCTGCAAAATGCTCCACACGCCGGGTCATCTATTGGCACATCTTCAGCCGAATAAGGATAACCGCTCATTCAATCTGCGTTGTGGAATAGGCAAGTTACTGCACCGACAGAACTGCTTCAAAGTCAGGATCTGTTCACTCTGGAATACACGCCCAAACTCTGTGATGACGAATGGATCGGGTTGGTTTTCGCAATTTCACTTGGTCGACACACATGAGAATCAACCTGTACTACAGGTTTATCAACCACCATTTTAACCCAGCCGCACAAATCATTAAATACAAACTTTTGACGAAATGCTGATTTGATGACTGTTGCTAATATGATGGCAACTATCAGCTTCATTGAAATATCCCTTTGTTTGCAGTTATTCACCTTTCCTTAAGCCTGTAAACTGTTCAACCTAATTGTTTCACGAGCAACATACAAGTGGTGATGTTTCTCACTACTGTAACAACCTATGACCCCACGGACCATGTGAACGTCACGAAGGTTATTCGGTGAATAACTGAGCAGTGCGAAGCTTTTGATGTTAGGGGCTAATCTATCGCATCACAGAAAAACTAGTTTTGGCCAATCTTAGCGTTATATTATTTCCATGGCGAATGCATTGGAACCGATTTGCCGAGTTCCATTATTTTAGAGAAAAGCGACTTTCACCCTAACACTGAAAAAACTGTCGAGTTTAGGTATACAGGGAACGTCAAGGAATGACCGGACTTTCAGAATAATAACTTACAAGTTGAAAAGTGGCTAAAAATGAACTGATGTTCCTTATTGCGTTAAACAGTAAACAGAACTTACATGGCCATACAGTTCGCAGTAACTCGTGCTAGTCTGGGTAGATTAGTTTTCCCCCGGAGAAGTTATCCTCTATATATCACATAGTGCTCTCAACATAGACAACAAACTGCACCCGTCTCATCACCGGAACGTATTTTTTCCTCATGAATGTAGGTTGAACTTTGTTCGCCTGAAAGATATTAAGTATTACTTGTATGACAGAAAAGGGTGAGTCTGGCGATAGAAAGAGCGAATGCATGAGGAAGATAGTGATACGGTTCGGAAAAACACTTCCATTCATAGAAAGTGTGCATTTGGATTTCTGGATTACGGTCCAGATTCCAGGAATTGCACTCAAACATTGCTGAGGGCGGTGTTATTATTTGCAGTGAAGGATTCAAGATAATTCAACTGTTTCGGATTCTTCTAATTCTGCAAAATAAAGGCGCATGTGGGAGATTCATGTTAGTGTAGTACTGCCGCATGTCTGCAGCTGTGGTCGGAATCTTAGTGACAACACTCCGACATCAATTTCACTCGTGCATCAAATTGGAACGCAAGGTAAAGCACTTTTGAAACAAAATCGACAGCAGCTTCATTGGAAGTCTTCATCAAACTGTGCACGTACTTGGCGTAATGATTCTGTACAACCTCGAAGTCAGTCGCTAACGCCCAATACGAACGATTGACTTGTGTCAGTGGAGCGAGTGGTTAAAGCCAACTGAATTAAATGACACTAGCAAATCCACAAACCGCTGCCAAATGTTGCAGTTAGCAATGAACCGTTGTCGGTTTATTGTGGTACTGCATTGAATAGTAGTAAATAAGGTAAATATGACAAATCGCAAATTTTATGGAAATCTCAACTCTACCGAACCAGTAGGCTGAATAATGCATGGTGTCAAATAACTACTAAACAGTGATCAACGCAGTCCAAAAGAACACAGTAGTCGAACAGAAAATAGTGCCAATATACAGAACGAATGGCATGCCAAAGATAAGTTGGCCATTACACCAATAGGAAACAAATTCGGAGTGAGTTTAATAAGGAGTAAGCTGCTCGTTGAATAAGCAAACAGTTTGATGAGGTAGTAGGAAACAAGACACTCCCTAGAGATTGGTAAAATTTAAATATAAAGTCTCATCGCAGCCAACAGAAAACTGTCATTGGTGCGACAAAACGATATCCATCAGATATCCATCAAGACGCTCATGCCGACGTTAGATGTAAGTAATAAATGGACTAATTAACATCAATTGTAGGGTACAGGAAATTCCTTATCACTACAGCGAATATCGTTTCGATTAGTCAAAGGTAAGGTTGTTGCAAGAAGGTACATAAGGTAACTTCTTAGATATTAGGTTTCCGCTTTCCACAATACCGAAATCGATCAGCCATCATCATTGAGTATTTTCATGTTTTGGTAATAAGTTGTTGTTAACACACTCCTGGCCTCCTCGACTGAGAGTGTGATTAGCCGCATTCCAGTATTGTGGTTTATCAAGACAGTGGTGATCATCGAAAGTTGCTAATGGTAATGATAATGTGTCAACCGGTAACTTATAATGAAGCAGCCGAACAAAACACCGGAGAAACCAGTTATTTGATGTACATCTGTAACATCCATTTGGACTTTCTCACCACTCTCCGCCTACTTTCTCCTTTTTATGAGTAGTATGTTTGATGACACTTATGCCCGCATGAAGGTCGCCTGACCATCATCTTGAAGTTTGACATATATTGTTTGTGCTCGACCACTGACGGTTGAAAACTCTCTCGGGACGTACCATTTCATATATATGCTCATATGTATCTGCTGGCACCATGTATCTCCTATCATAGGACATTCCTGAGCTGTTTGCGGTCGTTATCTTTTTGATTTGACTTCGGGGTGTTAAGTTCTAGTGGTACCCTGCTGACCTCTGAAGTAAAACGCAGAGCAGATTCTACACCATCTATCTGCTTAGTTTCGCTAGAAGCTTCCTAGAGGAATCCGCCAAAGATTCGGGCCCACCACCAATTATAATAAGTTTAGCCTTTTCCCACAGTGTTCCTCCTCAGTGCTCTTTGTTACGTTGGTTTTTATGAGAAACACTACACGTACACGGTGTACACGGTGTCACTTTCCAAAATGACGCCAATCCTATGCAGCTAGGCTTATGACAATAAACCCGAGGCGATATGTCTAATGTGTCCTCGGACATTCAGTGATCAAAGGCAAAACAAATACTCCTATTCAGACGTCTTCATTGTTGAGTACTTGTAAATAGAACGACTGAACGTGTTTTTGTTAGAAGGCAAACTCACCAAAACCATCTAGTTAGGACATCAGTGACGGCTGAGGCAACCAGCCATCATTTCAAACCATCCAGGGCCGTGGTGATGGCTGACGAAATAAGACAGCAACAAAGCACTGGGGGGCACGTCGGACCGACAAGCAGGATACGTGCAAGTGAGTGGGGGTGTCACGCCAACCCAAGAAACTAACGCCTATGGATTTGGCCTTACTTGGCCACTTGGAAGCGAAGTGGCCTAGACAAGTAGGCAGTGACTCATCACCATTTTCATGACATATATTTACAGGCCTTTCATTCATTTGGTCGAACTGGTTTTTGGCAATACAGCGTGTTTACCGCAACCGTGTCTTTCTTGTCTCCGCACAAGTTGGACTAGGGGAAGCCGCATAGCAGGAACCCAGGTCTAGCAGTCAAGCAGTGTTAGAACGTTTGGCAAGGGAAAGGCGCGTTACAGCAGTTTTACCACGTTGTGACAACATATCGCTGTTACCACACGTCCGACCACTTCAGCTACCGCACCCAGACAAATGGAGCGTCAATTGCTCTGAGAAAGCATATCTGAAGGATCAGCTGCGAGTATGAAATCATATCTTTGTCACATCAGTTGCTTCATCCGGTGTTTGACCACACTCCACATGCCCTCGATTTTATTCGGCACCAAAGACTAGAGTGTCAATTGTAGGGGCCTTCAGCTGGTATACCGTGAATCTTCGAAAACACTTTCAGGGTCCGTGTTACCGTGTTGCTTCGGTCTCTCCGAGTAATGACTTGTTCGGTCCCATGTGTTGTCAGCGATCCATCCGCTATCACCTTTGGTCATAATTCACCACCGCGTCGAGATATTACACTTAGTATTGAAATAGTCACCCCTCTGATTTGGTACTCCACCATATTAGTAGCCGAAAAAGTCATGTTCATATCACTGACGCCCTAACAGAACGAGCCCTTCTGACGTGTTCCAACAATCGTGGCTCGTACTCCAGGACAACCTGTCACTTCTGGTTGCGAACGGTGCTAGATAGTCTTGCAGACCACGAAAGACGTAACACAAGGACGGTCTACGACAATGTCACACGGACCTACGTGTACATTAGTCGTGCGACACAGATCGCCGATGAAATCCAGATAAAGCCCTCGGAACATCTCACACTGATGTCCAGACATTTTATGCTGGAAAATGTGTAGTTGACCGCACGATTGTTATCACCATATCGCGCCCTAATGTTGTGGCTACAAAAAACGCTTGGACTGCTAATTTGCTTACTACATGAAATTCCATACAGGTTATGTTGAAACGTAGGACTACGGACGCGTGCACTCGTTTGCACGGCCCATGAACATCCACACACATTGGACAGCAGTAAATTGTCATTCGCCCTGCTGAAACGTCCCCAATAGCGCGTACACACTATTTGAATAGTCGCTTCTGGTTTCTCGTCTCCATGGCGTTGAGATCTGCCTTTTGGTTCCCAAATGTACGCAATATACTGCTCATGAACGGGGCTGCCTGTTATACAGCGTTAAGAACTAAGTCACGCCGACTGGCGGCCTTGTGTAATGGATCAGCCGGTATAATGGAACATCGTGAACATCGAATATGGATGCAAACACGCATTAATAGCCTAAACACTCGGGTAAGCACCATGATTAGCACCCTGATCTAGATTTTTTCGGCGAAATTTGCATGAGCCAACAGCTGCTCTCTGTCCAAACATATTACCGCAGCCCCAATAAAAATCCGGCAAAAGTTTGTCTAAGAGAATGAGTGGATTGACAAATAAAACAAATTAACAAGATAAATGGAGTTTCACTGACTACGATACTGGCCAATTTAATAAAACTGAGAGTGAGCTAAATAAAACGCATCTGATCAATCGGTTACTAACGAGCTCTCTCAAACAACTAATAGAAAGTCGCAAAAACAGGTAACATTTGAACATCTATATACTTTTGGTCAACGTTGTGTTTCACCAACCACTGTCCGAGGAGTTTCTTAAGAACAAGTCAGATATAAGGTGGCAAAACTACCCGAAACCCGTTTACTGTTCTCACATTTTCGGTTCGTACCACTTCCAATTTGATTCGCTTAATGAAAACAACATATGTTAAATTATCCCGCCCTTATTCTGCTTTCATAAAGGCTGTTGTATGATGAATATCTGCTTGATTCACCCTCTACCTACACTCCGACGTAATAAGAGATTTAACAAAGAACCGACCGAAACGTCTCGTCATGACACATCAGGATTGGACGAAAAGCCTCAATTTTACACTTTCCGTTAGTTGTAAAGTTCTTTGTTCTGTATTGCACTAGTGAGCTAACAGTTTTACTTTACAGGTGCCAACACGACCAGCCAGTGACAGACTGACATTTTTACTACCGTTCTACATCTATAAATGTGGCCTCTTGTCTCATAAATAAGTACTACTCACTGCAACCACTATGAGGTCTTATTGCTTGCGTGCGAGGTTTCCATTCAGGTAGGATTTCCAAGGCTGTTCGAATTTGATTGATATACCACTTCATTACCTCCCACAAGTTATCTCCAGCTATCAGCTTGTACTCTTGCATAATGATCAGCATTCGTTTATTCAAGTTCCTCAGCCCATCACGATGGACTCTATGCTTGGGATAGCAATCGAGGAAATAGTCCACTAGCGTATGATTCGGCGGTCATTTGATCGTCTCTCGTTGTCCGATCCGTTTTTGACGGAAAGTATAGTCGAGACAGTTGCTTCCAATGAGTTAATATTGAGGAACAACATTGTCCCGCCAGAACGAGATAAAATTACGGATTTCGAGCTGATCTAATGCGTGAACCTTATGCTGTTGTAATGAAGATAAATAGGAACGACCTACCACGGAACTAATTGTCAGTCATATAAGCTTGCCTAAACCCATGTTCGATATACATGACGTTCTACCATGCTTCTTGATCCACTTGAGAAGACCACCAAATCGCATGATTCGCTTCTCGGGGTGCAACAAGCTGATAAGAATTTCCTGGTCGATTGGACTGGGGAAACCCCACGCTATCCGACACTTGTTCTGACTACACACGAGCATCCCCATTCATATTTGTGGGTTATTAGCAGGATGGAGACCTGATAGTGTCAGCCAAAGAGGTTGTAATCGTCCAAAGAAATGGTTGTCTCTACAAACTCTGAATTATCTTCTGATTCAGATCTATCTTCACACTGAGGCCACCTAACATCCTGCCACGAATTCTGTTTTGCTGGTTGTTTCTGAAATGCCCTCCACCCTTGTACTCAATTCTTTTCTTCAAAACTTATAAGTTGAGACGAAAGAATGCAGTTGCTTACGGTTTCTAGGTGTCTGCGTAGGTTCGTCAAAGTAGACTTGACACGGCTGAACTCCGTCGCGTTACACTTCTAGGTATCAGTGATCGTTGAGACACATGGAAAGTTCTGCAAACTGTAAGTGGTATCAATCCCATGATGGCGTTTCTGTTGCTGATCCTGACAGACTGAATCGTGAGTTCATCTGCTGTTTCCTCTGAAAATACGAATACTTACCCCCATCAAAGTAACACTATATATTGAAAATATCCCCAGCACCTATGAAACTAAAATCGAAAAATTCAGCATTCGAAATTATAATTAGTTAGGTTGCTGGACCAAACGGATTGTCCCCAATGGTACCTAGGCAATGCATGGATGTCTGCATTTGCGTGATATCTTTGCTCAGTAGACGCCAGCTGCTGGATGGTTGCGTGTTTAGCTCCTCTTCCCAGAAAAGTGTTTGACAATCTGCCCCAAACTGTCTGTGCTTTAATGGTGGTGAATGGGTTCAAGAAGCCTGTTCTCAAGAGAATGACTATCCAGTTGGTTACTAATGACTGTCATCAGTATTCTTATCAAGATTGACATAGGATGTTATTGCTAGTTTCTCCACCCCATTCTCTGTACATTAAAAGTACTTAATGGTATCCATGTGTTTCTTGGATTATAATACTGTCCCCACTGGCGTAAACCATTCAACACTGAGTCAACTGCCACTGTGAGGAGGTGTCTAACCGGGTTCCAATAACTACGCTGGTGGATCACTACATCAGTAAAACTCAACAAACGTTCTTCACCCGTGTTAACTCTTCTTACCTTACCACTAAATTTGCTGTACCCAAAGGGAGTGTTCTACACAAGTGAACTGCCATCGCTAGACAAAACCGTGTGTCTCAAGTATGTGAATGATGCTGTTTTGAGGACACTTTCTAACGGTTCTACTTCAAGTCTGTTGCAGCGCAGTTTGTCTGTTCGGCACGAGTGGTTAAAACATTATAACATATGAAAGTGTGCAGACGTTTTGTTTTCGTCTGTTAATGACGATCGTCATCAGTAATCCATCGATCAGTGCATGGTTTAGACAACATTTCGCCCTTGTTATTTTAGACCTTTGTTTATCTTTTGGTTTTCGACCAATAAACCGGCTGACATTTTGTTTATACGGTTCAAAACATTGTATTACTGATAGGACGAGACAGGTTCCCAGAGAACCAACCATCTCACTCTGTACAACATTTTTGAAGGAGTTGTTCACCCCGACCTCGACAACCCAACAAGTTGCCCCCATCACGGATAAAGCGATAAGATAAGACGAGTTGACAGGATGCGAAACGATACGACTGAATAATAAGACACCAAGGCAGAGACATGTCAAGAAACGTTTACCGTTCTGATAGCATGGCTATAAAACGCCAAGTAAAAGTCCACGAACTGCGCGGCAAATCGAAATCACATGACTCGCCTGAAATTCTACGCGAAAGTTGTCAGTTTT
This sequence comes from Paragonimus westermani, assembly GCA_008508345.1. NCBI lineage: Eukaryota > Metazoa > Platyhelminthes > Trematoda > Plagiorchiida > Troglotrematidae > Paragonimus > Paragonimus westermani. The sequence goes on along the minus strand of QNGE01003824.1, from coordinate 50,957 downwards.
CGATTACTAACTTATTGATTCGCAAATCGTGTCGTTCGTGAATGTAGTTTTGCATTGTCTCATTTAGTGAAAAGTCTATCGTGATGGCATAAGTTAAAGAAATATCGTATTTTCACTTTGTCCATTTGCACTCGCGGGCTCATGTTGGTTTCCAGTCCATACCTGTCTTTCAATCGCTGAAACGGTTACAGAGACAAGGGTGAACAGCCAGGTGTGAACCTAAGTCGTGGGCCGTGATGGCCAAGAACACCGGGCCGATGGGGCCGAACAACTTGATTGGAATTGCGCCCGCACCACCGTGTCAGCTAATTTGGCCGTGGTTACAGCGCTGTATTCTGACCGTTTGCTCACCCGACTCAGTTAGGAGGACTGTTATTTGGGCAAGCCCTTTGGCCTGGACACCGGATTTTGCTGCCCGGTACATAGACGAGACGTACGGTAACTCCTGTCACGGTGAGACTGGACCTTGCTGCAGTGTGACAGATTGCGCATCTCGATGACCTTTTGGGCTAGGTTGGACGGTGTGGTGACCATACCAACAGACTTACTCATACCGGGCAGGCCAACAAGTAGAGGTCTGACAAACCACAGTCTCCTGGTCCTCCAGGTTGGGGGTTGGAGGATGGTTGGCATCTCTTCCCGAAAAACGTACCGTTTCTGGTACACCGCCACCCACCCGCTGCCTTGCGGTACAGGATTTTGAGTCAAAGGCTTTGGTTGAGTACCCTAATCGTTCTCCTGTCTACGTCTGGGCGTCCTGGCAG